>CABHPP010148565.1:42115-52274 GCA_902168425.1 Peromyscus attwateri
GCACACACACACAATGGGACCAGAACCTACATGTGAATCTTACACATTAAAATATTTTTATTGACTAGACTAGAGATCATGTGGCTTTTACCAGAGCCACACTGTCCCTGATCTTTGAGTGAGTTTGGGAAGAGAGTCACCCAAAGCTGGATGACTTATGACATCTAGCTCAGGGTTTGCTATCCTCATCCCTGACTTTTTATAAGAAACAATGGAATGTAACGGTTCATGGAAAGAAAGTGTTCACAGGTCAGTATAAGATGGTGGAAGGATAAGTGTGTAAGGGTACTGTGGGAGTGTAAAGATAGGTGAAACATGTTCAGCTCATCAACAGTTTTCCTTTGGTTGAATCTGAAGTATGGCCAGTGGGCTCATGTGTTTGAAAGTCTGGTTTGGCAACAGGTTGCACCCACTGGGGGAATCACTTGGGTGAGGCTTTTGAAGGTAATAGCTCAGCTCTGCGCTTGTTTCCATTTTTTTGTTCTCTGATTGCTCTGTATGACCCAACATCTCGTCCCTCTGCTTACACGATCCATCTCCTGCACCCACCAATGATTCTTCTTCCTGATGGACAGAATCCCTTGTGAAATCACAAGTCAAAATAAGTCCAGTGAGCTGATTCTGCCATGTCATTTATCAAAGTAATGAGGAACATGATGAAGAATATAATCCATATTCCTAACTAATGTATGTCTGCTCAATAAAGCATTAAACAAATATGTTTGTTAAAAACAAAGCCTAAAAAATGAAATAAAGGTGCCAATGTGTGGAGAGTTAATTGTGGTTCATGGGAGTTAATTACCATGATAACTGCAGAATAAATCATTATCTGCTAGTAAAACAGTGAGATATAAAGATCAGCCTATAAAGCTAAGGAGTAAATCCACAGCACAGTCATTCCGTGGGTCTTCCTAGCACTTTCTTCCAGTTCATTAAGAACAAAATCATTACAAAGGGCCTCTAATTTCTATCATCAGATATCTGTACTAGTGAGTCCTCCAATTTCTAGTGCTAAAGGGTTCCTCACATCAAAGTAGGGTGTGTGACTTCAAGCAGCTCACTGTTAACTGAAATCCATTCATCTCCCTTCATGGTACAATTTTATAATCTAGTTAAAGGAACAGACAAATATAAAAACACCTATAAATCCTGTAGATGTAACCGACCGCCTTATTAAATAAGAAACACAGAGCCAATGTAAAGGTGAAAGCCCAAGAGGTCAGAGCCAGAAGCTTACCCGCTTTCCGCCAGCTAACTTCTCCCGCCAAGAGAGCTCTCCGAAAAAGAGTTTCTTCCTGTGCGGTTGTCTTATAAGGAGTCCTGTTTCTTCCTTCTAATTGGTTATAAACTAACTACGTGGCTGTCTCGTCACAGTCTCTCTGTACAGACCTCCCGAGTCTTCTATGGTTGGTATTGAGATCAAGGGCGTGTGTCTCCAATGCTAGCTGTATCCTTGAACACACAGATATCTACCTAGCTCTGCTTACCAAGTGCTGGGATTAAAGGCGTGCACCACCACCGCCCTGGCTTTCGCTATGGCTTGCTAATAGCTCTGACCCCTAAGCAACTTTATTTATTAACATACAAATAAAATCACATTTCAGTACAAATAGAATACCACTATAAAATCCACCAGTTTCTTCAATGGCACATGGTTTCTGTGTTGCTTTTTCTGCAGGCATTAGTACTATATCTAACTTTTAGAGCTGGAAAGGTGACTCAATGACTAAGAACACTTTCTGTTCTTGCAGAGGATCCAGGTTTGGTTACCAGCACCCACATGGGTGCTCACAACTGCCTATAACTCCAGTTCCATGAGATCCAATGATGTCACTCCTCCATCTTTCCCAACTCTCCAACACCTCTTCATTCACATTGGCATTGGGAGCTGCAGTGTGTCAGGCAGTGTACTGTTTTGTCCACTCAGCCCCACCCATAAATGTTCACTGCAATGTGTCATTGGTCTGGTTCAAGGCCTGTGGCCTCTGGCATACCATCATCACTGGACCCTCACCCAAACTCCTCTTGAATATCCTGTTGGTTGCTGGGACCTACCTTCTCCAGTGAGGGGCAGAGCCAGCTCTCCTAGGCCCATGCCATCAGAGCCAGTTCTCACATTCCTGTGATGAGGGGCAGGACCATCTCTCCTTAGAGCAGGCAGCTCTCCTGCTTTAGTGTCCAGCAAGGGGCAGGGCCAGTTATCTTAGAGCCAGTGAAGGATGGGGCCTGCTCAGCATGGCCCTCAGATTTCTGTGACCCCCTGTGGTACCATGGGTCATTGAAAACAGTTTTGAGCTGTATGTTAAATAAATTCTGAAAATATCATGTGAGCTTAGTATATGTCTCTTGTATTGATAAATAATTGTCTTTGGGCAGAGTCCCCTACTAGATATGAAATTTCTATAATTGTAGAAAAAGTAACTTGTGCTCACACCGGGGGAGATTGTTGGTGGCATGGCTATGTGGCATTTTTACAGGGGAAGATTTCTCATCATCCCTGCCTCATCATGAAAGTGTGACCATTGCTAAGTTCCCTGGCCCAACTGAGTCTCCCATCTCCTCTCCTGAAAATGAATAATAATTTCCCTCCTGCATTGTTATTTGGAAGTTGGATTGTAATTGTACACAGAGCTCACATGGCATGTTGCCTGGCACATACTAAATTGTCTGAGTAATTATAGGTGAGCACGGAAGGGTCAGGGGAATTCAGAAGCATCCTGCAATTCTGAGAAGTCATTAATAATGCAAGGCCATTGATAGAGTTACAAGTCCTTAAATAGATTTTCTAAGTTAATTAATCTCCCAAATCATCTACTTTAAGTTCAACTATGTTTAGCAAAATAAACTCGTTTCCTTTTTTTCTTTTTGTGAACATAGATGTAAAAAGCCTATGGCAACCCTTCTTTAAATATAGAAAATCCAAGTTTCATTTTATGATCCTCTGCCCTCCAGCATCACTTAAGACTTTCAGCCCTGAACCACATTATAATATATCATCTGCTTGGACTACTGTTACTTGGGTTTGGAGCTGACCTTAATGTTTTGAGGAAATTGTAGCTCATACAAGCTCAACATTAACTCTATCTTGATTGGAATTCACTCTTCATGTATGTATGTCTCCACACTTACTTGACAGCAAAAGTCTAAGAAATTAGGGCTCTGTTTCTTTGTTTGCTCTGTGTGTGAAGGTTGGTGGATAAATGGGAATAAAATGAGTAACTCGCTGCTCCCTGAGGGTCTAAAATCTTAAATGTCACTCTTAAGGAATTTTTTTAACCCCTTGCTTTGGCTGGCAAAAGCAACAGTTGTCAGATCTACATTCCTTCACTTTCTGCCTGTACATAGCATAGCTCATGGGCCATAGTAGGAAACAAGTCCCTGGGCCACCTGACTTGTAGCATGCAAAGAATTCTAATAGTACCTGGCATGCTTAATGTATGTTTTCTGTCAAAATGAACCTTCAGTAGTAGTCTGATGGGTGGTTAAGAATAGTACAGCTGTGGAGACAGAACATGAACTTTGCTGGTCACTGGGGGAAAGAAAACAGGTGGACATAAGATGTCATAGAAATATAACTCTGGCATGCTAACTCTATGAAGGGCAGGTGCGTATAGACAGGCGCTGGGAACTCCTGAAATTCACAATGGAAAGATGACTTAGTCACCTTTCCATCACTGTGACAAAATACTTGAGTTTCAGAAGTTTCTGCATATGGTCAGCTGCATGCATTATTTTGGGGGCTGTGGAAAGATAGAGGCATCAGAGTGCCACTGTTTTAGAAGAAAGCTGCTTGCTTCATAGCCAGGAAGCAGAGAGGATGAGCCTTACTGTCCTAAAAATATTTTTCTTTTTTTTTTCCCCAAGACAGGGTTTCTTTGTGTAATTTTGGTTCCTGTCCTGGATCTCGCTTTGTAGACCAGGCTGGCCTTGAACTCAGAGAGATCTGCCTGGCTCTGCTGGGATTAAAGGCGTGTGCCACCACTGCCCGGCCCCTAAAAATATTTTTCAGTGACAACATTTAAGTTTTATTCTGTTTCCCTTAAATAGATTAGAAGATCCTTAATAATCCCTGCTCATGTAGGTTAGGTATGGAGAGTTATAACATCTATTCCAATGCTAGACTTTCAGCTACCAATCAACTGAATTATTAAACAACTGAATTATAATTGGTCCACATAATTAATTGATGTCTTAATCATACAAGCCATATTGGATTCTCCCTCCCCAATTTCACATGGATGGGATGAAAAATTCTGCAGCTGAAATCTTGAGTTTTCATCAGACTATAGAAATAAAAAGAGAGAGAATGTGATGTTGGGAGGAGGTGAAGAAGTGTGGGAGTAGATCTGGGAAGAGTTAAGGGGAGGACTGGGGGAGGAAAAAAAAGGAAATGCCATAGTGAGATCCAGGTTGGTATGACTATATAGTCTAATAAAAAATCTGGATTTTTTTCTTCCTAAAGATTTGAAGATAATTAAATAGCAATGTCATAATGATGTGTTTTCGTGGGACTCGGCTCCAGACAGATGCATTCTCTTAAGATATTTTTTGACTTCTTATAAGTATACAAAAGTCTGTTTGATTCTAGTTACACTTAGTCACAAATCCACATGCCTTATAAATATGAATGTCATGTTAAACCTATCACAGAAGATTCACTATAGCTGAATATATATATAATATATATATTATATATATATAGCTGAATATATATATATATATATTCAGTATATAGCTGTACTATCCCCTGTGTGCTGAGGATATTGCCAGTGCCCTACTAGTGGTTCCCTCAAAACCCCCTGGATACTAGGATCTTAGATTTTTGTTTACTGGTATTCCCTATGGTGTCTTGCTATGTCCTCTCCTCTCTGGCTTGGTCATGTGTCTTGTCTCAGTATGTTGTCTGTGCTTTGCCCCTCTCTCATTATGGTCTGGCGTGGGCTTTTAACTTTACATTGATTTGACTAAGGTTTCTGAAAATGGTGAGGGAGCCATTTCCCCCTGTTGTTGATTTTGCTACTGAATACTTAGAAGCAGAGAGGGCAAACCAGCCAGGCTGTTTCTTTGCTCTGGAAGCCTCTGCCAGTACTGCTCCATTCAAACATCACTGTCTACTTTGGGGCTGAGTCAATGCCCTTGGGATGCCCTGTATTGCTTGGGTCTTTATTGTTTGGCCCAGGGAGGATATAGTACTTACAACAAAGCACATGAACATCCAATGCCAAGTATGGGCTAGAAGATGCTATAAGCCGTGTGTGCTTCTTAGTGCATTTGCATTTGTTCCTTCCCTCTTCTCATTGGCTTTCTTCCATGGCGACCATAAAAATCTTTGCAAGTGCTGTGGCCATCTGTTATCCTTAAGTCCTGCAGTCATATGATCGCCCTATACAATGAATCGATGAATCCCATTACTTCAGCCATTGAGCTTTGTCAATCTGTTTACTATTTCCTACTGCACTTTTGCAACTACCACTAAATATTGAGAAGTGACACTGATCAAATTTAAGCAGTAAACGCCTCTCGTCTTAGGGAAGACTGGGAAACGTTTCATTTTTGTACACTTCACTCTGGGAATCTCAGTGCCACATAATTGCTGGTCAGCCTAACCCTTTCTTCCTATGTATCTTCTTCAAATCATATAATATACTATCATGGAAAAATCAATAGCACCTATCTGACAAACCCATTAGAAAAATCCAATACTATAAGACTGCAAGATACAAGTGAAAAAATCAAAATCGTTACATTCTTAGAAGTCAATTAAAAAGAAACACCTTAAGGTCTAAATAAAGAGCTTATGAAAGTGATTAAAAATAAAAAGTATAACTACCAGAAAGTTTGTCAATATTACTCAATACACTTATATACTGAATACAACCCTGACATAAACACAGAGCAGTAAGGAAGAAGTGAGATCCCAGAGACAAAAATTAATCTAAGGTCTATCCAAGAAAAAACTATGAGGGAAATTAAAGTATTTTAGGAAAATATTAAAAGTAGTGAAATATTTCCCTTCACCTGTAAAAACAAAATGCTAAATTACTTAAACCTAAATGGTACCAGTGATGCCAGAAATTGTGAACCAAGTTAGGACAGTCATAAGCACATTCTATTGAGAGAAACTGGCATTTGTATCATGGGCTATGAAATAAAAATTAACATTAGGGAGGGTCCTGTATTCAGTTGGAAGTTGCCCATGAGTTGCAAGGATTAAATGGGAATCTCCCTAGGAATGCAAGGATAGGTAAATAAATAAAGCTGTGGAAACTGAAGTCTTAACAATAACAACTTCTAATTTTTGTTTTACATTTATTTGTTTTGCATGTCTTACGTTACTTTCCCTTAATTTTTAATTTTAAAGACATCATCTGCATGTGGTGCACACCTGTAGCCTAGCAGTAGGGAGGCTGAAAAAGGCAAAATTGCAAGTTCAAGACCAGAATAGGCTTCCCAATGAGACACTATCTCCAAAAACAAAATAACAATATTAATAATGATAAACAAGTAGATTTGCCAGCCTCTATTATGGACAGACTGAAGTCAAGCATTGACTTGTATTTTGGCATAAATCTATCCAGCTTGTTACTACTACCTTATAGCAATGCCAACATGTAAACAATGCTAATTTCCAGACTTTTTTGCTTCACTTTGAGAATTATTATATTAAACTTAATTTCTCATTTTTTTTCTGAAAGTTGCATGTATTTTTTTGGGCATTGGTAATTCCTGCTTGGAGATCAATCCTTGACAATGACAGGAAACTCCTGTGTCAAATTTTCTCACCATGATTTTGATGTGATATTTAATGGACCAGTTTTGGCCTTTAGAGAATGAACTGTCTGAGCTCTAAAAAGTCATAGTCAATATGTGTCCATCAGATAGAGCAGGACACACTAATTAGCCACATGAGCTCAGGGTTTGCCTAGCATTCACCATAGGTAAATATCTTTATAAAAACCAATAGTATCTTCCTAGAATTTGCTGTTTACAAACATTGATAAAATCAATGTGAGTTTAACAATAGGGATCAATGCTTTCTGAATATAGTCAATCTTGTTTCTTCTTTTTAACATAAAAAACTTTTTTTAGTGCAGGAGAAAAAAAATCAACTGTGCTGAACTTCAGTCCTAAAACTAGAAAATATATACTTAAATATTATAATAAAAATACATGTCTAAATTAAAAGCTAAAAATGCATGAAAATTATAGATTTTTTCCCATCAAATGATGGAATAAAATGTAACTGTGCCATTACTAGCTGTCAGGCACCAGGAATTGACAAAGAAGGAAAATATGACCTGCACCACTGATCAAAGTCAGCATCCACAGTGACATGCAACGCTTGCAGTTTGCAGTCTTGCAAAGAGACCAAAATGTTGCTCATCCATCTGTATATCTACATTCACAAAGGAACCTAGGATGCCAGCAGTAGACATTCTACAGAACCCCCGACCAGCGCTCACCAAAATCATCAATGACATCACCAAAAGGAAATGATAAGAAACTGTCACAGCCAAGAGCAGCCTTTGGAGACATGATGGTAAAGTGTAATACAGAGCCCTACATGCCATCTGAAACAAGTACAAGACATTAAAATCAAAGCAAAATAAATCTAAACAAACCAAATACGTTAGTTAATGAAAATATGGCAGTATTTATTCAGTAATTTTAACAAATATACCATATTCATATAAAATTTTAAGCATTGGAATTAAAATCAGGTATGGGATACACAGAGACTCCCTGTGAGTGTCTTTTCTGACATAAAAATTGACTCTTTTTAGTGGCATTGTGGCAACAAGAGCAGAGTCTGATAACACAGAATGATTCTGTGAGGTACTCAGCCCTTTGGTGTGTCTGGACTGTGCACGGTGGCCCCTGTAGGGCTAGTGGGGAACTGGGTACTCTGGTAGCCTTGAGAGAGCTCAGGGCAGGGAGGACCTTGCGGAATTCAGGAGAGACAAGGCCAGGTGTCAGTCCTGGTGACACTGAACTGGAGTCCAAGGCAAGACTGGAAAGCGGTAGAATTGGCAGCACTTAGTCCTGAGTGAATGGTGCATGGCTAAGGGAGGAGAATCTTCTATACTGGGTTTCAAGTCAAAGATGAATAGTTGACCAAGTTAGGGAAAGGGCCTACATGTTGAAGATACTTTCCAAAAAAGATGTGTCTGTTCAGAAGGTCATAGGTAAAATTTGCAGAGGATAGAATATGCCAGCAAGGTGGAATTAAATATTTGGCTGTGGCTTTTCTAGTACTGAATAGAGATCATGTAGATCGGTATTATGTTGCTCCAGCCGGGGCAGCAGCTTTGCACTTTTTTCTTCTTCACCAAAAATAAAGGGGACCCTGAGTTTATGACACTCTACATTCAACTTACCCAACTCCCAGCAGTGTTTCTAATAGAGATGATGTCATCTGGTCTTCCTCCTGCACACAAAACACAGACACCAAGACAGTGGAAAATCTTCCCCAGTATTAATACATAGCTTTTATGGAAGGGAAGGAAAATCCATACACACAGCAGAAGGAGCACATCCAGCACTGGTGTGGTTGCACTCACTTTTGTAGATCCAGCTACCATAAAGCAAGAGTGGCAGATCCTGAGCAGCACAAGGACAGGGCTTTAGGCTACATGAGGAAGAGGAGCACCAAAGCAGCATTTCTGTACAGAGCTCATTGGCACCGGGCACCTCCAACTACAGAAGAGCTAGAGGCTCAATACGGAGGCCCTGTTTTGTAAGCAGGAGCTACTCTGATCTGAGGACCGGGAAATGGACATCCTGAAAGGTTGTGACGCTGTGTCTTAAGCCTCCTTCTCCTGGCTACAATATATCCTGCCATCTTAGGGACTTAAGATATGGAAATATGTGTCACGGAGAAACCCCAGAAACTTTAACTGAAGGTCATGAGAAATCCTTAGAGCCCTAGCATAGGGCACAAAGGTACCATTTCTCTGCAGGGCCATTCCACAATGCAGATCATGCAGGAATCTCACAGGACAAGAGAAATGTTCCTGAAAAAGATGAGCTTGGAGCTGAAAATTTAAAAGACAAGATGAATAAGTCACCAAGCAGAAGTCAGCAGTTTCCACAAACAGGGTGATTAGCAACCCGGGAGTGCTAGCTACTTGAACAAGATGCAAGAAACAATGAAATGAACGCAGAGTCATAGCTGCAGTAGAGGTAAGTGAGGGACGCGTGCTCAGCTCTAAACAAGACGTTTATACCATCTCCTCCAGGGTTCGGGAAGCAGAGGACCAAAGGAGTGGGAGAGGACAAGAGAGGGTAGTGGGGTTAAATATGGCCTAAATACATTATACACATATGAAAATGCATAAGGAAACTCAATATTATATAATTAGGCTTCGGCTCTAATACTTGATACTTAAATAAGCAACCTTTCCATGAGTAAAAAGATACCCCATAAAGCACAAACCACCTTTCTCTAAAACTCTATTTAATATATACTTACTTGTCTAGACTTTTTTACCTTCACTCACACATACAAACACAGAGGGAAAAAAACGTATTTAAAAGGCCAGAACATGTTGCAGATGACTTGCACTTAACTAATTATCCTGCCTAGGGTCAGACCGCTAAGACTGGAAGCAAAATAGAACACAAGAAAATCTGAAAATAATCCATCCATGGCATGAACACTAGACTCATTCATCTGGGGCCTCCGCTGTGACAGGGCTAGATGGAGGAAGACCTAGACTGAGACCACATATAAGAGAAGTACAAAGGGACACCACAGAGCCAGCCCATTTCCAGTGATGCCAAGCAGAGACCATTCAGGATGAGGAGGGCAGGGCCTGAGCAGGGAAGTAAGCAAAAGCCTCCATCTACAAGGGTCTGATACAGGCCACAGCACACAGTGACTCTATAGAGACTTTGACTTACAGAGGGCCATGGTGAATGTCACCCACAGTCAGTGAGTGGCAAGGCAGCGGCCTCTCTGTTGATCCCTGAGGGAGGAGCTGTAGGGTACCACTATGAGATAATCACACAGGGACCTGGGCACTGGAGCCCTTCCCATGCTCTGTGCTACACTGTGTCTAGCCCCTACTCCTGCATGCTTGGTGGCTTGGACAGTAACAAACTGCAGTTTTTTCAGATCAGTTATATCTATGTAATATTTGGGTGCAGTTCGTGCATG
>CABHPP010148566.1:0-29615 GCA_902168425.1 Peromyscus attwateri
CTGTCACATCAAGAAACCTGCCAGTGGTTTTAACTTCCACACTCCCATGCTCTCTTCCTATCTGTATTAGAAATAATGCCTCTACTTTCAACACATTAAACTGGCTTGAGACGTTAACCATCCTGACCCATTTGGTAACATCCTCCTCGTCCAGTTGTAACCAGGTTGCAGGAAGGTCCAGGAAGGACCGATCTTTCTCCAACCCGGTAGCGACCTAACACAAGTTTCAGCGAAAAGCAAGTAACTTTGCAAACCGAACAGCGCGACTGACGGGCATGGTTTGTGGCAAAGTTACCGCCCACAGGCCACAAGATCTTGCGGGCACCTCAGTCTCGGACCAAAACATCCTCGCCTCACTTTCGGGCCCACTCCTCCACCTCAAAAAGCCCGGGGGACCCGGAGCTGCCCCTGGCGGCACTATACCTACAGCCTCTCTCCTAACTTTCCCTCCTTAGGATTTTCCCCTTGCCCCGGGCCATGTCCCCCGCCATCCCTCGGCCTCACAGGCGCAGGGCGTCGTCCCGCCCAGCCAAGCCGGGCAGGACCCGCTGGCCTGGAGCTCGGGAAGCCGGGGTGGCCCCGCCACACGCCCATCCAAGGCCACCGCTGGGAACACGCACACCCCAGGGACTCCCGCTCCCATTTCCACTCACCGCCAGGCAGGAAGGAGGAAGGCGGAAGCCGCTCCGCTCGGGTCCCGCCCACAGGCGGGGCGGGGCGGGGCGGGAGTGCGGAAGTCGCGGGCAGGCTTCCGGCGGCGCCATGGCTGGAGCGGGAGGGCGGGGCGACGCGGGGCGGAGCTTTCCGGGCAGCGGCAGGTGAGGCTGCGCGCAGGTTGGTGTGCGCTGCCGGACGGGGGACCGTGACCTGGCGTCCTGAGTGGGACGCTGGGGAAGGCGAGGCGACGGGGAGTGGGCCGAACCGGTGAGGTGTTCGGACTGGGGGCGCTCAGCCCGAAGAGCCGCAGCAAGAGATGAGGTGGACCCCGCAGACTTCCTGGAGCCTTCTCGCGGCCATCGAAGGACCTGGCTTGTTCCCTAATTCACATCTCACCCGTGCATTATGGTTGAACAATAGTTAAATATTCAGACAAAGCAGCAGCCGGGCCGGGATGTGTCCAGTGAACCTTGTCACCAGGGGGAAGTGCTGCCACGCTGTGGGAAAGAGGTTTTGTTGTTTTTTAATCTAAGAGCCTAGCTTATTTCACAAAGGAATGGTCGATACTTGCCCAAAGTAAACTATCAATAATTAAACTGTCAGGGCATAGAGATTCCACAGAAGTACTTGTTCTTCCAATACATAAATAAAGGGCAGCAAAAGTCAACAAGCAGAAAGGGGTGCGTTAAATAGCTCTCCTAATCTACAGGAACTGGAAGATTAGCTCTGGTTTGGTTGGTGCTCAAATTTTGTGATTGCTTGCCTGCACTTCTTGCTCTGTTTGACTGCCTCTGGCAAATGTTGCAAGACCTCCTCCTCACGGTTGTGTGCCAAATAAAGCAAGTTTTTATTCCTGAGAGACCGAGTGTTCTCTTTGAGGAGCAAGCCGAGACATGTATGACTAGTTAAAGTATAACAACAGTAACCATTATTTACCAAGAAGCAGACTTTGGCAGATAATCTAACGATCTGAAACACTGCTCCCCGGGTATATGCTAATGTTTGCATGTTGTGTTGGCAGCAGTTGTTTTCTTATTCTTGTGTGGAAACCTGAAGGATGGCTTAGACCTGTTCTGAAGCCTAACTAGCCAGAAAAAGCAGACTTATAACCGGCTCGTATCAATGAAATTTTCAGTGGAATAGATGGTTTCTCACAAGGACTGCCTCCCGGTGTGTTGCTCAGCTTTATCTCAGGGTCCCAGGTTCCCCAGGAATCTTGGGGATGAAAAGGAAGCCCCTGAGGACTGAGGAGATTGTTCTCTGGCATATACATGCACGGTACACACACATACAAAGGAAAGAAAGAAGCAAGCCTCCTTGGCTGTTATCTATTGGAGACCTTATCTTCACTTCTAATTTTACAGATCTATCTTCTGGTGTATTAGGCAGGCTTGTGCAAACCAAGAACAGCATAGAGGGTGCCACAGAGTACAGCCTTACTGTGGTCTGCATTACCTTAACCAAAGATGATAAGTAAGATAGGCTCCCCAACCATGGACTGTTCAATGGTGAGATGGAACTCATCACTATGAGCCTTTTCCTCCTGTATGTCTAGAAGGAATATATCTAGAAGGAATCCTAGTTGACCTCCAGTTCCTTTGGGCCCCTACAGATCAGTAAAGTAGTCTGTGTTTGACCAGTCCTCTGACTCCTTATCCTTTTTGAGCGGGAGGGAGTGGTAGTGGTTTTTTGGTTTTGTTTTGTTTTGTTTTTGAGACAGGCTTGCTATGTATCCCAGGCTCACCTTGAACACCTAGATCCTTCTGGCCCAGCCTCCCAAGTGATGGGATTATAGGCATGCACCAACACAGTTGTCCTCTTAACTTGGTTTTTATTCTCTCCCAAAAGTAATTCAGAAAATCATTTCTAGATAACAAGTAGTAAGTTCTGTCTTGTTTCTAAGAAGTAAATTTTAGCCAGATGTGATAGTTTACACCTGTGACGACCACCCCCCGCCCCCAAGACTTGAGAGGTGAAGATTGGAAGGTGAGGAGTTCAGTATCTTCCTCAGCACACAGTAGTTTGAGAACGTGTCTCAGAGAGGAGGTAGGGTGTTAAGGTAGTTTCTATAGGTGACCAGACTAGGAAGAGCTGTGTGTTCAAGATTAAAACGACACACCCACGAAGGGAACTCTGAAATGAAGGCAGGGCTGCACAATGTTTGCTGCTACAGGAAGCTTTGAAAACTGGAGGTTTGTTGTTCTGTTTTTCTCTTGAGAAGGTAATGCCCAGCTGACTCATCATTTGTTGGGTTTTTAGTCTTTTTACCTTTGTAAGTATAAAGTTAAATCTCGCTCTAACCATGTGAAAGGAGTGTGCCCTGAATAAGAGTCTACTATAGTAATGTAATTATTTGCTCTGATTAAAAGGTGCTGAAAGGTCTCTCACCTGCGCTTAGGCTTATTTCCCTACAATAACTCTTTACATATTTCACTTCTTTTGATGGAATTGTTTTTTATCTGTGAGACTTTATTTCATAACGTTTTACTTTCTTTCCTTTGCTTTTCATCAAAACACAATGCAAATGGATTTGTTAGTAAGCATATTTGTAACTTTAAAAATTAATTGTGTTCATTGTGTTTTGAAGGGCATACTAAAGAATAATAATTTTTAAACATCAATTGAGTACTTTCTGTGTACCAAGTACTGAGGTCAGTGTTTCTCAAATACTGTCACTAATCCTGAGACTAAGTCACTCATCAAAGGTTGTGTTCTTATACTGATCTTACAGATAAGGAACCAGTAAAGGCAGGGTTCTAAACATGCCTCACCAAAATCCTTGTTCACTCCTCATGCTCAGAGACTTGGCAAAATTGCTTTGTTTTTTGACTCTGTCATTGTTAACTGATAATAACTAAAATCCCTGACTTAAAAGTTGCCTACTGCCCAGATGGTGGCAGCATGTCTCAAAGAGCTAGTGTGCTGGGGAATACTTTCCCAGCCTTCCTGGTTGGTCGCTTGCTGAAAGTGCGTGACCTTTCTGTCTCCACAGAGCCTTTCACTGCTGTGGTTATCAGCCCATGATTCATCCTGCTACAGCCTCCTCTTCTGGGTAGATCACACTCTGGCAATTTCTTTTCACTAGTTTTATCTATGAAGTATCAGAATCTGTCTAGAAAACTCATTAGGACCTATCCAGTGAGACAATTTTATTTCAGATATAGTTAATTTTTGACCATTATTTGATGTTGTTGGGCAGAAGTACTGAAAGTGTGAGTATTAGCTAATATTACTAAGAAATGTTTGCTTAAATTAGAAGGCGTGTCTTAAACACACACATTAGTAAAGGCACTTATGAAAAACAATTAGTATTCAAAAGAAGAGGAAGAAACTCAATAGGTATTATATATGGGGCCAGGGAGACAGTCGAGGGTAAAGATGCAGACAGTCAAGGCTGAGCTCCAGCCCTAGATTCCCAACTGATGGAAGGTCAGACACACAAAGTAATGTTTGTTGTTGTTGTTTTTAATTAAACCTTTAGTTAAAAATTTCTTGGAAGATTCCATTTGTGCCTTTGAAGGGAGCTTCCAAACAAGTGCTGCCTCCCCACAGATGACTGCCAAACTGTTGGTTATGTACCAGCGCTGCTGGTCATGCCAGCGGAGAAGAGTGCTGGTCGGAAGAATCACAAGCCATGTTTACCTTTTTAGAGCTTTATTGGGGGGGTGGGGGGAGAGAGGGGGGGGGACAGACAGAAAGAGAGAGCGGAAAGAGAAGGGGGACGCACAGAGGGCCCGCCCACTTTTTAGGCTGGGACACCATTGCAGGCTGGTGACGTAATTAAGGACAGAATCCTTACACATACCCCATCACTTCTTTGCTTACCACAGCTCTGGAGTCTGATATTTATTTACCAGTGTATTGTCTTTTCCCACTAGAATGCAAACCACAAAATTAGTTGCCTCAAAAATATGAACATCACCAGTCAGTGGTAGTGCATGCACACCTTTGATCCCAGCACTTGGGAGGCAGAGGCAGGCAGATTTCTGTGAGTTCAAGGCCAGCCTGGTCTACAGAGCAGGTTCCAGGACAGCCAGGGCTACACAGAGAAACCCTGTCTGGAAAAAACAAGGACAAAAAACAAACATATATATGAACATCACTGTATTGTTTTTGCAGTCCTGGGTTGAAGGGTTGGACCCAGGTATGTGACGCATGCCAGGCAAGTACCTAGACTTATGTGTGACCTATATCCTTAGCCCTTTGTAATTCAATGTTTTTGTTCCTGTGTTTGTTTGAAACAAGGTATTTCAGTTGTTGTTCTGTTGATATAAAGAGAAACCATGACCAAAGCAAATTACAAAAGGAAGCATTTGGTTGGAGGCTTGCTTACTATTTGAGGGGGTGGTTACTTCACAATCATCATGGCAGGAGCATGGCTGCAGGCAGGCAGGCATAGTGCTGGAGACGTAGCTGAGAGCTCACATCAGAATCACAAGTTGCAGACTATGATAATAAGCTAGACTAGGCCTGGCTGAGCTTTTGAAGCCCCAGAGCCTACCACCAGTGACACATTTCCTTCAATGAGGCCATGCCTCTTAATCCTTCCTAAAGACCCCATCTACTGGGAACCAAATATTTAAATATATGAGCCTGTGGGGGCTGTTCTTATTCACACCACCACACAGAGTATTGATAAGTTGGCCATCCTAGTCTTGCACTTGGGGTTGTTTTAAATAGTTGATTTCAGGGTATAGTGTTACTCAAATAATTGGTAGTGTTGGAACAAATTTAATAAATTAAATACTGGGTGTTTGTGAAGGTTGTGTTAAAGTGCTGAGGGTTGGAAGACTTTGAAAGCGATAAGAGATGCCCAGGGAAGGGTGTTATGCGTAAAACTTAATAAAGCTGTTTGTAGGTCAATAAATACATTGTGGTTGTATCTCATTAGTGAAAGAAATGTAGTTGCTTAATGCTTTCCAAGTATGTAAAATTATCTACAGGAAGGAAAGTAGTGATTCATCATTTTCATTGATAAGATAAAAGGAATTAGTTCTATACTGTAGGTGCTAAGATTTAAGATAAAAGCAGCTAGACCAGAGATCTAAATGGAGATATTGATAATGGGATGAGGATGCATATGCAGACTAGATGCCCTTTCTAGATATTTTCTAGCCTTACATTCTCAGTGCATATAGCAAAAGAAACAGATAGCAGGTGCCATTCTTGATCCCTTGCCTGCCTGGACCATTTCCATATATTTTTGAACCAGTTGAGGGAGGGAGATTGATGTTTTGTTTTATCTTTTTTCAGTCAGTACAGGTGATTGTATGTTGCTGATTTGAGCCATTCATAGAGTTTTGTTAACATAATACTGAAAAGTGGATGCCTCCTGTTTTTAACACTTCCTAATTTTTAATTTCCAGAATGCCTTGCATATGCACATGTAAGCAAACAATTTCCTGTAGTTGGAGGACGCCCTTTAGGATGAGTAAAATGTTCTAGTAAATCCCAGCGATGCTGTGGGCTGTAATCCTGTTGAAGTCTGAGAGACCTCAAGCTTTCTTCCTGAATCTTGATGCTCAGATATTAGGCCTATCCTTTATGTGAGTCAACTGGGTTGCTATGTCAAGATGTCTTTCATTGGTCACCAAACAGAAACTGCTCTCCCATTGGGAAAACCAATCCATGTATTAGAAGCCTTTGATGTAAAGCCATCTACAGGAGCCCTGGCGTCATCTCCTTCACCATATAGCTTTTGAACTTTAAACTTCTGCATATAAGCACATAGCTTAAATATCAATTTTTTTAAATAGCTTTATTTTCTGAGTGTTACTATCAGGGACATTTTAAAGTCCCATTTAAGATTTTTTGGAATGTGATTATAAGAAAAGTTTTTGAAAACTGCTCTTTGATAGAATTGTGCCTCATTGATTTGTCAAGATACTTGAGCCAAATTTGAAATTCATGTTGAGTATTCATCCTAACTTCAAATGTCCTAAGCACATACTCTACCAGTGATCAACACATTGAGCCTCCACATTTCTTTTTTAGAATGTTTTTTCTTAGAATAGGCATCCTGCATAACGTTTGTTCATATAGTAAGGCAGCGTAAGTCCTTTGTTAAGTAAGGGGCCAGGGGTATAGGTTAACTTTAAGTGAAGTGTGAAATTCCATACTTTACAGAAACCCCTGATGTGTAACAACTAGTTATTTGCTATTCAAACTCTTCCACTGATCCTAATTTTTTTTCAATCTTGTATTATAACCCCTAAGAACCACTTGTTCAAATTCTGAACTAAAGAACTGAGGAATCATAACTGCCTCCTAATATCTACTTCTGAAAGCCAGTCTGTGTCCTTAGTACCCCTCCCCCAGTGTAAAGTATATTTTTGGAATTTAGTTTTAAAAGTAAAGAAACATTGAATGGTGCAGGCTAGACCATTACTTACAAACATCCTGGTCCCAAATTCCTTCTTTGCTGAGTTCACATTTTAAGCTCTGGGACCTCCCAACTTAAAGTGAAAGAGTCTGAAATGAGAAACTCCATTTGCATGTGTGTGTGTCCTCTTGGCGAGTTATAAGTAATACTATGATTTTTCTGGAGGCTATGAATTTAGAATTCTACATTATTTTAGATTTTCAACTTTTAATTTTCTACCTTTCTATTTTTAATGTTAGTTTTCCCTGTGTTACACATAATACACAATAGTATCTGCCTTCAGACATATCAGTGCTCTTGAAATTATCTTTTCATGTCTGCTTTTGAATATCCTGTTGTAAGATTATATTTCAACTGTAGGATTATATTGTTAATAAATACAGGTGCTTAAGTATCTGATTTAATATTTCAGCTTATATTTGTTCTCCTGTGGAGCAATGAAATCAAATATTTCTGTACCTTGGTTCCCGTATCCATAAAATAATAGTAGCAATGCCTATTTTCTGTAAAATAATAAGTAAACGAACCCTTTTTACAATAAAGAAATATTGCATTCCATAGAATTCCATTCGTGTGTTGGTTGTTGGATGCTTGCACTGATCATTAAAGAGTTGATATTTACTGAGGTCGTCATTCAATCTGGTACATGCCTATAAACCCAGCACTGGGGAGGTAGAAACAGGGTTCAAGGAGTTCAAGGCTAAAGACCCTATCTCAAAACACGAAAGTCCTCTGTTAGGCTGTAAATACATACTTAACACAACCTAAATATAAAGAGAATCTCTGCAAAAAAAATTATTTCTAACACTTGTAAGAAAATGATTTTAAAAAAATTAAATCAGTTTTTTATTGCTTTGTACTACAGTAAGATTTTTACAAAGAATATAGTGGAAAATGAATTTTTATGGATTCTTTTTTAATTTTCAAATTTTCCACCCTAGAAA
Organism: Peromyscus attwateri; assembly: GCA_902168425.1. Classification (NCBI taxonomy): domain Eukaryota; kingdom Metazoa; phylum Chordata; class Mammalia; order Rodentia; family Cricetidae; genus Peromyscus; species Peromyscus attwateri. The sequence goes on from CABHPP010148566.1 coordinate 7,984, forward strand.
GTATGAATGCTTACCCACCATTTTCTGACCATTTTAGTGTACATGCAAGGGACACATCTTACTCTATAAGCAGTCCAGGAAATACTTTGTCTTGCATCTGTTTTCCAATCTGCTAACCCCTTTTATACTTCAGGAAACTAAAGCCACATATGGTTCTATAAATTATTCATGTGTATATCCAATGCATATGTAATTTGTCCATATACGTTACTCTGTAATGTGCCCCCCCCCCCACACACACACACATACAATAGAATGAAATATCAAATCCTTAGAGAAACCTCAAGACTTAACAGACTGGCCAAGCTTCCATGTAAACTCTCAGGGTGATAGAGGCCAATTTACTGCAGATCTCTGCAGTTCTGAGATGCTTTCTAGGGCAGTGATTCAGAGTATAGACTATGGACCCAAACTACCTGGTTTGAACTGCTATTCACCGGAATGATGGAGCTACTATGAGAACACCTTAGGGACAACCAACAGCTGTGTTCTGAAATCCATCACTGTGTTTGTATCAAGACCTTGCTTCTCCAGCTCCATAGCTAATCGTGACAAACACCGCCAAGCCAGCCTGTTTCTAAACCTAAAATTCCTCTAATAGCCATCTCAAACCCTTTGTTTTGCTAAGCCTTCCTTAAGCTACATGGTAGTCTAGGATACTCCACCTGACATACCTTCCCTGCCACTTGCACTTGGGGTCACACTTGAACTGTCAAGTGATAATCCACCCAGTCTTTCCCAGCTCCTTCCCTGTCTCACAAAAAAGACCTACACATGTAATCCTGTCTTGGCATCTCCTTGGGTAACAAAACTGAGACACCAGTTTCAGTGCATGGGGCATTTGTAGTCCCTGGCGTAAGACCGCAGCTTATGTTGACCTGGGACAACGTCCCAGTGGAGGCAAATACTGTAGTAGGTGTAAGGATACAAGGATTTGGAAAATAGAGCGGGAGTGGTGCCTACAAAGACAACAGAATTGGCTGGTCTAACTTGTGTTGGCGACCTGAAGAAATGAGAAATGGCTGTGAAGCTATTGGTAGCTAAATGTGAGAAGCAGTGTGCTGACTTCTAAAGAGGCCTTTAGCACCTGAAGCAGGACAGAGCCAGCTGGACTGCAGCTTAAGAGCTCATTGCTAAGAGGCACAGCACTCCACCCACATCTGGGCATTGAATATTTAGGCAAGTCTGTTAATATGATGTAGAGAGATGTAGGATCCCGAACATGGAATGAGGTCATCTGGTTGGTACCCATAGACTCCCTCTGGTTTAACTGGCATGCCTGCTGTGCTAGAGAAAAGCCCTTGCTTCCCTCCTCCCTGAACTGCCCTTCACTTCACTTCTTGGCTGCCAGACCAGACCAAACATTAGGATTAAATCCCAGCATAACCTAACTAAGACAAGCTGGCATGTACCGCCAGGAACCAGGAGAGTACAATTGGGACTGGATGTTAACGGTGCTTGGTTCTGTGGATTGAAAGCTATCATGGTAGGGAGAGCCAAATGAAAAACTGAAGTGCCTCTTGTTCTGCCAAGATAGATCAGAAGCAAATGTGTGTGTTGGAGGAAGATAGAGATCCATGCCCCCATTTAAGACCTAAAGGATGGAGGAGAGATGTTCCAGGCTGAAGCCATTAACTTGCCAAGCTGCTCTCTAAAATGGGATGGATCTTAGAGAATGGCTGTAGACTTTTGCTGACTTAACCAAGTAATAACCCCGATCCCAGCCTCTAGCCTAGACTCAAGCTTCAGCATATTAATACTACCACAAATATAAAGTATGCAGCCATTGATTTAGCAAATGTATTTATTCTATTCCAATTGCAAACGAGGAAGAGGAAATAGTTTACTTTCACAAAATACAGACAGAAATATTAATGTGGAATGACTTTTGCCTCAAGCCTGTTAACTCCTCCACCCTCAAACAACAGCCCGGTCCTCTTTGTTGCCCACATTGTACTGATTGGATATGATGGACAGAAGACGCCACTGTGTTGAATGCCTTCATAGAGCATGTGCCCCAGAAGAAGAGAGCAAATACTAAAATGATTAAAAGTTCTCCTTTTTTTTTTTTTTTTTTTTTGGTTTGCTGGCATTTTTTTCTAAGTGTGCATGCATGTAGAGGCCAAAGGCAACCTCAAGTGTCATCCTCAAGAATGCCATCTACCTCCTTTGGGACAGGGTCTCTCATTAGCCTGGAGCTCACCAAATTAGGCTGGATTGGCTGGTCAGTGAGCCCCAGGGGTTCTCCTCTCTTTGTCTCCCCAGCACTTAGATTATGAGTACATCCCACCACGCCTGGCATTTTAATGTGTGTTCTGGGGACTAAACTCAGATCCTCATCTTTGTAAGGCAAACACTGACTTAGCTATCACCCAAGCCTGAGCTTTACTACTTTGGAAAGGTTTTTAAAGGTTCCGTGCTCATGGAGTGTTAGTAGTGGTGTGTTGGTTAGGGTTTCTATTGCTGTGAAGAGACACCATGACCACGGCAACTCTTATAAAGGAAAACATGTAATGGGACGGCTTATATTTCAGAGATTTAGTCCATTATCATCATGGTAGGACACGGCAGCGTGGAGGCAGACCTGGTGCTGGAGAGGTAGCTGAGAGTTCTACATCTTGCATAGGGAACAGGAAGTAGTCTGAAACAGTGGGCATGGTTTGAGCATATATGAGACCTCAAAGCCCACCTCCATAGTGACACACTTCCTCCAACAAGGCCACACCTCCTAATAGTGCCACTCCCTTTGGGGGCCATTTTCTTTCAGACCACCACAAGTGGGGAGAGGTGTGATGAAGAGTTTGCAGAGATTCCAGTGGAAGAATCACAGCTCAAGCTTTTCAGATTCTGGAGCAGGGTGATGCCACCTGCAGCAGAGAACTGAATCCCCATTAAGATGTCTGTTCTCCTGGCACTGAGTCCTATAGGGACAGACTAGAGTACATGGAAGCTTGCTCTTCCTGTCCCCTTTGTGAGTAATAATCCTTCAACCATTCCAGAAGTATTTATTAGTCTACATTCTGTGGAAAGAAAACACTTTTCCTTCCTTCCATCTTTATCTTTCCATTTATAATACAATACACTTATGACATTTGATCGACAGATGAAAACCCACTATGATTATTTATTTTGATGTTCTGAATATCCCTGATTTGACCAATGGAAGGCCCACAATGCCTGTATCCTTTTCTTGTGCCACCGTTCATTTGGCCCTTTCCCAATTTTTGATACAAGAGGATGTCCCAGGCTCATCTACATTCCCAGCTCCAACCCTAGAACCAGATGATTTTCTGAAGAGCCCTGTTTATTTTCCGTGACAAACAGTATTCTGTAACCCAAACCTCTGTACCAGGTTTGCTCATGCTCCTGACATGTCATTTCTTGTGGCTCTTCTCAGCAGACTACACACATAGCTCTAGTTACTTCAACATATTAAAAAACACAAGTGTTGGCCAGTCATGGTAGTACATGCCCTAATCCCAGCACTCAGGAGGCAGAGGCAAGCAGATATCTGAGTTCAAGACCAGCCTGATCCACATCGTGAATTCCAGGCTAGCCAGGGTTACACAGTGAGAGTCTCTCTCAACAAAGCAAAATACCCCCAAAGTGTATTCTATTCCCCTCAGGACCATATTAAGAGTGTGTGGTGGTATTGTGTTCCCCAAAATATTGTGTACCTTAATAAACTTATCTGGGGTCAGAGATGGAACAGCCACAATATTAAACAGAGGTTAGGCAGTGGTAGCACACGCCTTTAATCCTAGCACTCCAGAGGTAGAAATCCCTCTGGATCTCTGTGAGTTCAAGGCCACATTGGAAATGGCCAGGCATGGTGACACACACCTTTAATCCCAGAAAGAGAGCCTTTAATCCCAGGGAGTAGTGGTAGAAAGCAGAAAGGTATATAAGGCATGAGGACCAGAAACTAGAGGCATTTTGTCTGGTTAAGCATTTGGCCTGGTTAAGCTTTCAGGCATCTAGCAGCACAGTTCAGCTGAGAGCCATTCTGATATGAGGACACAGAGGCTTCCAGTCTGAGGAAACAAGACCAGCCGAGAAGTTGGCCAGGTGAGGTTAGCTGTGGCTTGTTCTGTCTCTCTGACCATCCAGTGTTCGCCCCAATACCTGGCTCAGGTTTGATTTTATTAATAAGAACTTTTAAGATTCATGCTACAAGAGTGCTTTCTGGTTTTCTCTTCTGCCGTATTTTGACCTCACTCAGCAGAAAGAAACCTGACTGCCATTAACTTCACTATTCATGTGCTCCAGGGGTCACCATACAGAAAGTCATTTTAGAATTGCTCCCTGATATTATCATTCGAAGAAAACTTACTGGAATTTTAGGTGGCCTGCCTCTTGTCAGTCATCTCTCAGCTTGGTCACTGACGTTCCATCTGTGGAGTCGAGTTAACAAAGTCGAACTTGGGCCCCAAGGAACCGAGTGTGGGCCATGAGCAGGGGACCCAACACTCTAGGCTGTCTAGGTTACTAGCTTTAAACCTGTCTACTATAACTAAACATGCCTGACAAAAAACTGTTTTTATTGGGCAATAGTGGCCGATCACGGCTTTGTCTTATGGGTCTTAGTGCTTATAATCATGTCAGCAGGAATTGCCACCTCAGCTGAATGAAAGGGCAGACTTCCCCAGTGGTGCAGTTTAATCCGTTTAGAAGCACACCGTAATGGATTGCTTTTAAGTCATTCTGTCCGTGTAAAGTACATGAAGCTCAATTCTCATTTGTGTCTTTTTATACCTTGCATTATAACCACATCCTTAAAAAAAAATATATATATATATATATATATATATATATATATATATATATAAAACAAATGTTTTTGAACAAATGTTTAGGAAATTATTCAAAGGAAAATGTGCTGTAAGACTGTGTTTCAAAATGGGAAGGCCAGTGCTCTCACAAAAAAAAAAAATCATCTTCAGGAGGTGGCATGTTGTAGTTGGAATAGAAATTCAGAGACTAGGATTTTGTGTCATTTGCTGTCAGCAACAAGCTTCCAGAGGTCAAGGCACTTGTGGCTTCATAAAGGTTATTCCACAGCAAGGGCTCCTTCTTATTTGTGGCACTTCATTGTAACTTACTAAATACCATTAAGCAATTTTAACTTGCTGTGGTGGTTTGGATGAGAACGGGGCCCCCGTACGCTCATTCATTTGAATACTAGATCACCAGTTGGTGGAACTATTTGGGAAGGATTAAGAGGTGTGGCCTTTCTGGAGGAGGTATGTCAAGGGGCTGGCTTTCGACTTCAAAAGCTTCCCACCATCCTTGATGAGTTTGTTCTGCTTTCGGCCTCCAGATCGAGATGTGAGCTCTCAGCTGCCCCCTGCCACCATGCCTTCCATCCATCATCATGAACTCTAACCCGCTGAAACCATAGCCCAATTAAATGCTTATGGTGTTTTATCACAGTAACAGAAAAGTAACTGATACACAGGCCATCTTAGCAATGATCTGTAAGCAGACCAAACATGAGTGAACGCTTCCGCACTGATAGAGTCTTTGGGGAAGGCTTACACTGTGGTTGTTAGCGTCTGTGTTCATGGTCATCCGGTACACTAGCTTTTGCCTGAACATGAAAAGCATAGATTGACTATTTTCACCAGCCTGATAGCAGTGCATGAACTTGCCTGTTTTCCTTGGCATTTTGGCCTTACTGTTGACTGTTTTCTCTTTACTAAAATCAGAATTTGTGTTGTATCTTTAAAGTGCTTGGCCTATTTTCTGTGAACTTGTATTACTAAGAAGATGTTAGGTTAGGGAGGTAAAGGAAAATCACTTTTAATCTTTGAAAAACACATTGATCCAATTTATAAGGCCATGTGAAGGCTACTTCTCTATGAATGGACCTGCTTTGATACTTTCTCACCTAAATGGCCTTAAATTAATCTATCCGTAGTTAAATAATTGGACAAAATATGAATTTGTTATTGCTGAGTTCACCTGTCTATTGACTTCCAGTTCATTTCTGTAAAAGCCTTCAGCATCGGTTTTACATCGACGGGCCTGCTCCTAGGATTAAGACAGTCTAGCTAGGGTTCCTTTAAGGGAGGTTAATTTTTAAGCCAACTATTACTAAATGTCTAGGTAGGCGACTTAAAGATGGCCCCAGTCATATCCATGCTGTGATTTGTGCTCTTTTTTTTTTTTTTTTTAAGATTTATTTATTTATTAGGTATACAGCATGAATGACCACAGGCCAGAAGAGGGCGCCAGATCTCATTACAGATGGTTGTGAGCCACCATGTGGTTGCTGGGAATTGAACTCAGGACCTCTGGAAGAGCAGTCAGTGCTCTTAACCTCTGAGCCATCTCTCCAGCCCGTGATTTGTGCTCTTTTATTGTGTTCTCACTCTCCCTCTTCACCCATCCTCACCATTTCTTTTTGTCCTTTCTTACTTTTTGGTACAGAAGGTGTCCCAGTCTCATCTGCTTTCCCAGCGCCAATCCTGGGATCATCTACTTATCTAGGAGCACTGTTTATTCCCGGTCGAGAATGGTATTCACAAACCACTCCAGAGCCTTCTCCCACCCTCTGGCTTCCATCCTGCTTTCCCTCTTTTAACCTCTCGTGGAGTAGTTAGCATCCTCTGAACAGCTCTAGTGAAAAGCAGGGACCCAAAGACGGCTAAGGGCCACCAGCCAGGGAGGAAGTGAATCCTGTCAATGGGAGTGGGTTTGGACATGCCCTCATCTTTCCAATGGAACCAGAGATGACAACCAGCCATGGGATGGCACTCTGAATGTGGACTTGGGAGAAATTTGCGAGTCAGAGGACCCAGCCAAGTTGTGTCTAGATTACTAGCCAAAAGATCCTGTAAGATAGTAAGTTGAGTGTTTGAAGTTGGTCAATTTTGAAGTAATTTATAATGAATTCATAGATAACTAATTGTCTTTAAAAAAAAGTCACGAAAGACCTTCATCCTTCCCTTTTCTTTGTTACAGCATTGACTAGCATTTCCAGGTAAAACAGGAAGTGTGTGGCCCTGGCTACACATCAGACTCTGTCTGAGAACTGTCTTCTCTCCGCACTTTCTAGGGTGGTCTAGGGTGGACGTCCTGTCTCCGTAGTCTTCAAAGTGCCCTAAGTATTTCTAATGGGTGGACGAAGAATCACAGGTTCAGCACAGGTGAATTTATCAAGCACTTCCTGCGTGTCAGGTATAAAAGCGACAATACAGATTAGGACACGATGCTCCCCTGCCTCCTGGGTAAAGAGAGCAACATGCAAAACAGATTTTAATTATAGCAATGGCAAATGTTCCAATAGAGTGACAAGATGATGGGCGAGAAGAGGGGACCCCTTAAGTCAGCCTGATAAAATCAGAAAAGATTTTACGGGGAAAATGTTGGGCCCAGCCTTCAGTATAAAACTAGTCGGCACGAATAGGGTGGAATGAACACTGCAGAGAAATAAGGAGAGTTAAGATTCCCAGTTAGCAAATGAGCAGGGAGATGGCATGTACTTATTCAAATAAGAAAGTAGGGGGAACTCTCTAGGGGTAGGGGGTGGCCACAGAACACAAAGCTGGAGGTTGAGCCGTCTGAGTGTGAAAGGTGAGGGCATGGCCTGTGGTGGGGGCAGAAGGCATAGGGTCCAGGGGAGATGGGTTGTTACTCAGGGTGGGCGAGGATGGGCAACAAAAGCATCTAGGGCTGGTCCAGGAGTTCCAGTCTGGTGATGCTATGGCAGACAGCTTGGGGCTGGCAGCTCACAAGAAGCCTGAGATTAAAAAAAAAAAAAAAAAGCCACTCTAATTCAAAATTCCTAAGCCTCCACATAAGCAACTGTCTGAGTCAGCACTTGAGATGAAAACCAAATTGTCAGTGCCATTTGCTGGAAGAGCACACGGGAATGGATGCTGTGCTGGGTTTGGGAAGGATCCAGAACGTGGCTTCGCGGCTTCGAGGCTTGTTTATCTCTGCATTTTAGTGACCTGTACTCAGCTTTCAATAAGAGCCGGGAGATCCCTTTCTTTTTTTCCCTTATGTATTTGTTTACTTATTTGTTTTTCTTTTGAGACAAAACTCAGGTGGCCCAGGCTGACCCTGAATTCCTGATTCTCTTGCTCAGCCCCCAGAGAGCTGGGGTTACAGAAAGGCACCGTCTCCTTCTGCTCAGGAGAACCTTGAGAACTGGGTGTGTTGACTTAGAGGACATAGTCTGTTTCATGGTGAGCCATAGACACAGCTTTGATCTCGATTTTCATCCACTGGCTGTGGTTTACTCAACACTCTTTCTGGGTACCTTTGCTCCAAACTGAAGTCTTAGTTTGCCCAGCAATCAGTAGAATTTTGAGCTGACATTGACATCAGATTTTTTTAACATCTATTTTATTTTATTTTTAAGGATTTCATACATGAATTCTGTATTTACATCATTCCATTCTTCCCTTCCACGCCCATTCCTCCTATGTCCCCCTAACTCCCTCTCAAATTCATAATCTCTTATTATTATTGATTGTTATATTCATATATACTCATATTTATATACATTCATTATGCACACACACACAATCTGCTGAGTCCATTTAGTGTTCTCATATGTACATGTATTTAGGGATGACCACTTGGCATTTTGGTTTTGAGCCTAACCTTTAATGGCTAAGCCATCTCTCCAGCCCAGCCAGGGCTGGCCACTTAGGGTTAGATAGCCATTCAAGGGGCTCATCCCTGGAAAAAAATCATTCTCCTTCTCTTAATAGCCATTAACTGCCTGTAGCTCCTCATCTCGGGGTGGGAACTTGTAGGTGATAGTGTTCATGTTTCTTGCTAACGATCTAGTCATTGTTTTTGTTTCAAAGAACAATACGGTCTAGCACACCCAACTGCCTAAGACATTTCTGCCCTGAGTGTCAGAGGGAGCGTACATTCTTACTGTGGATCTGTGACAGACATGGATGCCTACTTCCCAGCTGCAGTCTGCTCACCTGTTGTGTGGGAGCTTTTCATTTTTTATGGTGTGGTGATGGACACTTAGTATTCCCATTACTTAATCTTGATGCTTTGAACTTTTCAAGCTGTTTTTCTTTCTCCTGTAGTCTGGATAGCTGCTGTGTCCCCACAAGAGGAGGAACAGTCGCAGAGAAACATAACTGAACCTTACCGTGGCAGAAAGAAAAAGAAAAAAACAATTACAAGGTCTGGACATCGAGCCTGAGGCTAGTGTTAAAAAAATTAAAAAAAAAAAAAAGATGCTTTTGTCTGCATAACTCGACCTGTATCTCTTCAGTAAATCAAACCAGCAATTCCACTTGGCTGCCTCTAAGACACTTAGATGTCTGCCAACGAGAACGTTAATGAACTCAGTATCTCGCACAGGTTTGTTCAGGTAGAGCACACGATCACTTGGCCTCCCTTCCAGCTGCTGCCTGGGCTCCATCTGATGAGGTGGATGCTGGACCAGGTCATCACTTCATCCCAGGATACCGCAGGTCATGGTCTTCAATTCTTCTGTCCAGTTTCAGGATGGCATGGCTTTGAACCCCACCCCACCCCACCCCCACCCCCCGTGGTCATTCTTGTCATGAAAAAACTCTACGGAGCTCAACGCCTTTCTACCTTTGTTCCTCTTACCTTATGCTCTTGTGACAATAGTACATAATTTAATGATGTTGTGTTCTTGCTTTTGGATCTTTGTTTACCGCCACAGATTTATGGTCCTGGGATTATTCCAGAATAAATAGTTCCTCCTTACATTTCCCCAAATGGTATGAGAGTATTAAAAGAGACAGGCTAAAGTTGATATGAACCTAATTTGTCAAAAATGTAATAGAATTATATACAGCTCATTTGTTCCCAAACTTTTCTGTAGGCAGAGTCTAATGGAGGTCTATAAAGTTCTAAATGGCAGGCCATGTTCCAGACCAATTAAATCACCACTTCTGAGGATGGGCCACAGGCATCAGTAGTATTTTGACTCTGCAGGTCATTCCCATGTGTAGACATGTTTGGAAACCACTGATCTGGACAGGGCTGTTGGGATAATTGTGAGGCGGCGCAGCTGTGGCTTGTTCTTCTCCCCTGCCCGGCCCTGCCCTTGGTGCTATGTTTTTGGCCTTTTAGCATCTTTATCATCTCCAGCCACAGAGGACGCTGAGGGTGTGCGCCTAAGCAGGAACACTGGACCAGAGGGGAGCCCATAACCAAAAGGCAACAACAATCCAAGGGTCAAGGACCACAGGTGGATGTAGAACAGATTATTCAAACTTGTTTGGGGGTTAATGCCATTTTTTAAGCATGTCGCTGATAACAAAGGCTTTTTTTTCCCTTGCAATTTCAGACACTAAGGGCTTCTCAAACAGTTAGTTTGTAAGCTTTGTCTAACAAGATACAGGTTTCTCATGCTGGAAGCTTTAGAATTCCCTGGCTTTGGTATTTCTTTGTGTTAGCTTTCTTTGTACAGCTTGGCAGTAAAGCAAGGAGTCCTGTGAGCATTGAGTGAGAACTGTCCACCTGTCGTGTTTAAAGAATCCTAATCTGATGTAAAGGTAGCTGATAGAAACCTGACATTTCTGCGTTTGTATAATGTGTATACACAACACATTACTTATTTATGTCAAAAAACTACTCAGGGTGGGAACTGAGGGGAGTGTGAATTGTAATTATAGCAACAATTGTTTACTCATAGGTGAATTTACGTGTCAGAGCTCAGAGCTCTAGCATGGTACAAATAATTACATGCTGGCTTAGAAAAATTTAGAACTAACAGAATAACTGAGTTATTTTGCTAGCTGTACCTTGAGAGAGATAAATTAAAATAAGTTCATAATTGAAGTTGTTGGATGATTGCAATTATCCACATAGATGTGGCCTTGCCTTTAAGGAATTTATAAGTAAGTTCACTATATTTCACCATGTTTAAGCTTTATTCAACTTAGAAACAATGGATACTTAATTTCTGATCTATTGCTTAATTAAAACCTTCTGAGCTAATATGTAAGAGTTCTAGATTTTGTGCTTAATTCATCCTTGGCTGCTACAACTGAGGAGTGGAAACCAAGACACATAGCAGTAATCTGATCGTTCATAATATCTGCAGGGAAAACATTTAGGAAACAGTTCTGATTGGGAAATGCATGTTTGATTTTTTTCCCTCATATTTTATTATTCTGCACTTCATTGTTTGGAATGTATCAGTGTAATGCACTGACTTGCACAAGGTACTTCTGAAGCAAGAACTTAGTTTGAAGTTTGTGGCAGCTGAAAGTTCTGACCCTTTGCCTGACTCTCCTCATGGTGATGGGCAGATAGCAACAGCTGGAAACCCATTAATAGTTACATCTGCACCAGAGCAGAGAGGCCAGGCTTATTCCTCTAAAACCAGCTGCTAGGACTCGACGGAGGGCTTGGATAGATGGCTTGGTGGTTAGAAGCATCGGCTGCTCTTCCAGAACCCATGTTGGAGTCCCAGCACCCACCTGACAACAAACAACCATTTGGAACTCTAGTTCCAGAGGATCTGACCCCTTCTTCCGGCCTCTGCAATCAGTGAACATGCGTGGTGCACAAACATACACACATTTGATTCAAGCAAAACACATCAAATAGAAAGACTAAATCTTTAAAAGAACACTCCAGGGGATCTAGAGAATCCACTTTCTTTCCAATGCATGCACCACGGACTTGCTGTATCTTAGAGTTCTTTGTTTGAGTTAGTTCTAGGCCTCGCCTTTTAAAGGGGCCACCACCTCTCCATACGCTGGATATCAGTCTACAGTATATGAACCCTTAAAAGGACATAAAACTATTGAGCCACAGCAGGATGATAATGCACATCTACCTTATTAGAAATAAACTTTTGTCCAAGTTGTGAAAATTACTATGGTCGTTTTTTATATGAAAATTTTAGCTCTCTCATTGCTGGGGAAAGTAAGGATAGCTGTGGTGTTTTACAAGTGAAGAGTGTGACATAGAATACAAAGGCCTGCGTCTAAATTCTAGTTGCTCTAATATCAAGAGGCATTTTATTTGTCTTTTGCTAAAATGCCTTTTTAATATAAAAGTAGTTTATCCAAGAATGTATTTGTGCTGCTCCACAGAAAATGTCATCCCCTATCTACCAGTTTTTGTTTTTTGGGTTTTTTTTTTAATTTTTAATTTTTTTTTTGTTTTTTTGTTTTTTTGTTTTTCGAGACAGGGTTTCTCCGTGCAGTTTTGGTGCCTTTCCTGGATCTCACTCTGTAGGCCAGGCTGGCTTCGAACTCACAGAGATCCACCTATCTCTGCCTCCTGAGTGCTGGGATTAAAGGCGTGTGCCACTGCGGTCTGGCTCTACCTACCAGTTTTTAATTTCACTCCAATATTGCCATCATCTACATAAGCCAATAGTCACTAATCACTGAATACCTTGACTTTGGAATGAGCCTTGGAATTTGTATGTGAATGTGAATAATATTTCTGGAAATTAATTCAGTGATGTTGGGAAATAAGGTTACTAGTTAGGGGTGGCACTCCCCATCAGGCCACACATGCAATTCTATCTGGGGAAATCACCTTCGGCCCCCATTATTTTTTGTTTCGTTTTGTCAAACAGTAGACTATCGTTCAGGTAGAGCGACATAATTTTTAAGTAACATTGTTTTATATCTGTCTGTTTCCCACCTCCTCCCCCCCTCCCTTTTGCAGAATTCTGGTTTATTAAAACACAGTATCAAAAGGAAACCATCCTAGTTAGCTTTGACTGTCAACTTCATACAACCTACAGAAAGATCGGCTGGCTAAGTTTGAGTCAGATTGACTATTTATTGTGTGTGCTTGGGTCGGCTCGGGTTAGTTAGTTAGTTAGTTAGTTTGTTTTTTCAAAGAAGGAGACTTTCCTAAGACAAGGATCAACAATAGAGACAGAAGCGGGAAACTCAGGGCTAGCCACCAGGCAGCAAAGCATAGATGCGTCTGTGTCACCCATTTAATGACAAGAAGCCGACCATTTGTCCCAGGCACTGTCTCTGTATAGTTGCGCCTCAATTTAGATCAGTAAGCAGGAGAGACTAGGAACATACCCATGCAAGTCCACCATCAGCCCAAAGGCCATGCGTCTTTCAAGCTTTCAAATAGCATCCACTTGTAACTGCGACTCTGGTTAAGAGGAAGAAGGGACAGGGAACGAAGAATGGGGCCAGCACATGAGAACCCTGGCAGACTTCTCCTCACCCATGTACCCGTTCCCAGAATAAACTCTAACGGTGCTTCTTAAGTATCCCTTCCTGCCTTTCCTTACAGTTCTGCCTCCCGAGTCATCATGCAGACATGTAGCTCAGTCAAGTGGAGACCCTGCTTTATATACTCCTTCCTCTGATGTCTCCCTTTGCTGTGCGTGTTGTCAGGCATGGAAGCGGCTTGTTTCCATTACTCCGTAGTATTCTCTTGTATAAATGCACTACAACCTGTTCAGTCATTCTGTTGTGCTAGACATCTAGGTTAGTTATTTGTCCCTACTCCATTAATGTCACTGTGGGTATTCTAAATGCACCCCCACTTTTGTTTCTGGGTTTGTTTTGTTTGTTTGTTTTGTTTGATTTTGTTTTTGTTTTTGTTTTTCCTGAGATAATGTAGCCCAGTCTGACCTTGAACTCATGAACTTCCTGCTTTGCCACCCAAGGGTTGGGATTACAAACTCAAAGCACTTTGCCTGGTTCCTGTGAATTATCTTCTGCCAGCTCTTGGTGATCATGGGCTCGCTCACATTTCTGTTAAAGTAGTTCTTTGAATCACTGATACACATACAACTGTTCCTTTTGTTATTCTAAGACGGCAGGCGCTATCTGGATACAGAGATAGATCCAAGTAAATAAAAGCAGAGTGTCCAGGGGCCGAGCAGATGGCTCGCGGGGTAAAGCGTTTGCTGCATAAGCATGAGGAACCTGAGTTCAGATCCCCAGCATCAACCTGAAAAGGTAGATATGGTAGCCTGAAAAGGTAGATATGGTAGCAGTGCCTGTAATCCTAATACTGGAAGGAGTGGGGGTTAAGACAGGAGGCTCTCTGGAGCTCACTTCCCAGCTAGTCTAGCCGACTCAGTGAGCTCCTGGCTCAGCGAAAGACCTGTTACAGAAAATTAGTTGAGGAGCAACAGAGAAAGACGAACATCAACCTCTGGCCTCCAAAGTGCACATGCAGAGCGTGGCACACAGCATCTGGCCTCCAACGTGCACATGCGAAGTGTGTTACACAGCATAAGTCCCTAACACTGGACAGCACCAAAGGAAAATGTTCTGCAGAGTTAGTTCCCTTTTGTTTTGGTTTCCATGTGGCCCTGCGCCCAGGCTCATTACAGATTCACTCTCACAGGATACAATACTCTTTAATACGTTTTCCATACTTATCAAAATGAACACTGTTAGCAAACACCAGAAATTGGTTTGTCTGTTTGTTTTTTTTAACCACAGTGACTTTTATATACATTGTGTGTACATACGTTTACATATTTATTTTGCATGTGTATGCATATATGTGAAGACACACGCATGCTTACTATGGCACACATATAGAGCGCTGAGGACAACTCGTGAGAGTCTGTTCTTACCGTCTACCTTGTTTTTCGGCGGGGTCTCTCTTGTTTCTGCAACTACGCTGCGTGCATGCCTGTGAGCTTCTAGCCAATTCTGCTGTTTCTGCCTACCATAGGAGTGTTGAGATTACAAATGAGTGTCACCACATTCAGTTTTTTACATGAGTTCATGGGGACAAACTCAGGTGGTCAGGCTTGTACAGCAAGTGCTTTTCCTTACTGAGCCATCTCCCTGGCCTCCAGAAGACTCGCTGTGTGGAGAGAAGCTCCATTCACCTATTTCCGCAGGACCCCTGGAAGGATCATTCTGAATGATCTGTTGTGGTTCTACAGTATCTTCCTGGCAGCTTGTTTTTTTATTGATCTGGGGTACACAGTTCAGATTATTTTAGGGGCATAAATGAGATTAAAAATCAAAGAACTGGAAAAATAGCTAAGGAAAGTTGCCGATTAAGCAGGGTGGGGATAGGAAGTTATTCAGGCTGGAAAAATGATAAAAGTCGCAGACGGAGTCAGGTGTGGTAGCTCATGCTTGTAACCCTAGCACTCGGGAAGCAGAGGCAGGAGGATCAGCACAAAATTGAGGCTCGCCTAGTTTACATAGCAAATTCTAAGTGAGCTATAACAGGAGGCTGTTTCAGAAAAAACGATGATAGCAACAAAAAAGTGGTAACAGCCAGAGCCAAGGAGTCCACCGTTCTTCCGATGTTTATTCCAGACTGCCGCTGCCATGCTATGGTCCAAACTCCTATACGTACTACATGACGTGAAAACAGGAACGGAGGTGCTATGTTCTTAGAGTTAGAATTCTTCAGTATCGTGCATCTTGATACTCCAAGAAGAGCTTTATATTTCAAGCGATGCTAGTGTTCCAAGGAAACAGAATTTTGGAAACAGTGAATTATGGGGCAGTCATCTGATATATTGGGTAAAAGGTCACAGAGGGTTAGAATTTGTGCTTGAGCACCCCAGAATAGGAATGGCCACACGGCTTCGCTATTGTCTGGGGTAGGATGGACAGTTACCTATGTCCTTCTCTCTAACTATGAGACTCCACGGAGGTCGCCCTTGATGGGGTGGGACAGAATCTCAGCTGGGGCTTTCTGAACGTCTTTTCTGCCTCTTTTTTTCCCTTTCAGTTTGTAGGCATGATGAATTCCATTGGCTGATTTTATAAAGTTAAGCCAACTCTATTTCTGTAAAAATCTCACTTGTTTATGGTGCACTGCTTTGTAAAAGAATATTGTTATGTTTGAGGTGGCAAGTCTTTGTTTGCAATTTTCACATCTTTGTTCACGCAAAACATTGGCCTGCAGTTATCTTTTATTATAACGACTCTGTCTGGTTTGTGGTGTCATTCCTAGTTAGCTTTGGAGAATGAGTTAGGAGGTCCTTCCTATACTATTGTTCATGCCAGTATACAATCTAACATCACAAAGTCTGTTTGGGTTTTATCCTTTCCATATTTATAATTCCCTAACCCTGGCAATGAAAACCCCACCTCCAGCTACCTTTCTTTATCAGTGAATGCTTCTATTTGTAACCAGCATTCCCCCTGCCGACCCTTCCTTATACAAATGTCCCCTTCCTCCTTGGGCTGTGCTGTAGCTACCAACTTCCCCCTCTCACCTCCCAGGCTGGCAGACACCCTGGGCCAGACCACTCCACAGCCTGGACATGCTCTTCACCTTCCTGTTCCAACCATTCCTGAAACTATGCCTGCCAGCCAAGCCTGTTTGGTTCAATGTAAGCTCCACATTGTCTACACATAATTGGCAAATAATAAATATCTAATCAAATCAATGAGTATTTTTTAAAACCTACATTTTAAACTAGATATGTGCTATCATGGCACTGATGAAGACATTTTCAGAACTGTTTGAGTTTGCATTCTCGGCTGTTAACTTGCTGACCAGTCATAGGCAAATTAACTCTTTTAAATTTTTTTTGTTTTTGTTTTTTGTTTTTTGTTTTTTGAGACGGGGTTTCTCTGTGTAGCTTTGTGCCTTTCCTGGAACTCACTCTGTAGCCCAGGCTGGCCTCAAACTCACAGAGATCCTCCTGCCTTTGCTTCCTGAGTGCTGGGATTAAAGGCATGCACCACCACCACCCGGCCTCTTTTTAAACTTTTATGTTAAGTGGGATGATGATAAAAAGTTGTAGTAGCCAAATGATAGCACAAGCTTGTTGCTGTGTACCCAATGCCGTTCTAAAGACTTGACGTCTATTAAATCATGTGACCTGGAAAACAGCCTTTCCAAGTTCATTCTATGATGATCTTTATCTTACAGAAGAGAAAGCTGGTATTGAGGTAGGTGCGTTTATCTGTTTTGTTTCATAGATGGAGGCACAAAGTACAAAGACTCCAAGGTCATACTGCTGGGTCCCAACACTGCATCCCTGGAGAGAGTGATGTGACACCTGTGGGATGACGTCACAGCACAGTGCTTGTTTCACAGCGGACCCCGGCAAGGAATAACCATGTTTACACACAACGTGAAGAATGGTGATAGTTCTGACATTCCTGCCAGGTTATGGCACCGCACCGTCAGACTAAGGAGGGTGATCCACTCTTAGCCTGAGTATGAACAGGTGGCAATATTACTTACTACCTGAAGTTTAAAGTCCTTTCTGTTGGTTGTAGATGGGCAAAGGGGGCATTTTATATAGAAAGAAGACAGACAGAAATAGATGATGATGTATTTCAAACTAAAATGGAAAGATAGGAAAAGATACTTTCAGGTGATAAAGAAAGAGGGAGGGACTAATGAAACCCAGAAGATAAAAGAATAAACAATGGGTGCCAGAAGGGGCTGGAGAAAATAGCTCAATGGTTGTGAGGAAAAAAAAAAACCCCAAAAAACCCAGAAGTTTGAGAGACATAGTTCTAGGTCAGGATTTAAAAGTGGCTGAAAGTCCACAGACACATTGATGTGATGAGCGTATACAGCTGGTGCATGATAGGTGCTCAACAAATGCTTGCTGACAGTCTGACAATCCTTTGAAAATGTAATTTGCATTTCCAGTTAGGAGTGCAAGCGTAAGATAAAAGGAAACTGACAGAGGGTAATATCTGAACATTATGGAGGCTGGAAAGAATATAGGTGCCGTCGTAGGACCTGAGTGAGCAGAAGCCTAAATGGGCAGTGAGGAAAGCGGAAGGGAAACTCAATTTACATTACAAAATCCCCCAAGACTCTGGCAAGTGAGGGTGAAGATGAGGTTAAGGTCTCCCTGACAGTGTGTTAATGAAGCAATTATTCTTTTAGCCCTTTTCCTGCTTCGTGTGCAGCGACAGCTCTGACCCTCTCCGCATCCAGACGGTTCCCTGTCACACGCTCCTGGCAGAAAAATAGTAATCTGCTCTGGGGAGGGAAAGGAGTATCCCAACATCCAGAGCTCCCTCAAGGGGTAGCCTACAGTCTTAACAGCGGGAACCCCCACGTGATGGGGCACGGATGGCTTCAGTCCATGAAATGCATCCTCAGAGCTCCAAATCGGTCTTCTGATGGACAACACTGGGGCAGAGCTAACAACCAGGCATGGACAACACTGGGGCAGAGCTAACAACCAGGCAGAAGCAAAAACGCAAGGAGACTCTCTGGTAGGACTGATTCCCAAAACCTTGGAGGAAACAGAGTCCTTTCAGGAAGATGTCAACCATCACTGTATTCAAAGAATACTAGAGTTCTTCTTAAGTTGTTGTTGTTGTTATTGTTGTTGTTTTTAAATGATGCTACCCTAAAAAAATAAAATAAAATAAACACTTAGAGAACACAGAAAATTGATTAGTTTTTAGAAACTAAAATTATGCCAGCCATCAAACCTGAAACTGATTTAGAAGGTAGAATTTAGGAAATAGCTCAGCAGATTGATTTTTTTTAAGACAGGGAACACGGGAAGAGAAAAGAGAAGAGAATTAGAAGACTGGTGTAGAAGATCTGATATTTGAGTCATGAGAGTTCCCTACAAAGGAAAAAGAAAGGGGATGGAGGAGAAGTAATCTGAGAAAGTCACGAGATAAAGGCTCATTATTGCAAACTGCTAATTAGGGCTGGTGAGATGCATGGTTGCAAATACAAAGACATGAGATCAAGCCCCAGAACCCATGTGGACACACACACACACACACACACACACACACACACACACACACACACACACAGAGTCTGCCATGATGGCTCTTTGTAATCCTAGGGCTAGGGAGGCAAAGACAGCTGGATTCCCTGGAGCTTGCTGACCAGTCAACCTAGCAAATTCAAGAGTTCCAAGCATTGAAAGACCCTGTGTCAAAATAAAAGAAAAGAGGCATAAAGTGTGAGTATGAGGTTGTCCTCTGACCTCCAAGTACCTGCACACATACGCACATGCGCACCTACACACACTCATGGTGCACATCCACATGAAAAAAGAACAGCTAATTAAGTAAAGAAATAAAGGAAAGCCAAGTTCAGCCCAATGACAAGTGTGTGTCACAAATGCTGTTTAATATAAACCCATGAACCTCAGTTTCAATAAAAACTATGTAGGAAGGAAATAAAGTCATAGTGTGTTACTCAGCACAGGAAGACAGCACTTAAGTAATGTAAGTGTGGAATAATGAGCTAAGCAATTGTCACAGAGCCAAACGTGGAGACTCAGAGTATGAATCTGTAGAAGAGCAGGAAGCACATGACGACTAAATCCTTATTTTCTTTATTGGGAAGTCAGCAGATAATGTCTGAAACGGAAAAGTTGAGAAATTACAATATTAATTAGAACTAGGAAGAAAAACAGAGTCTACAACCAGAGTTCAAAATGGCTGCCTGTGGGTGTGGTTGGTGGAGTTGGGAGGGAGGGAGGAAAGCGATGTTCGTAATAAGGTTGTTAAAGCTGTTTGACTCTTTACATCTACATTTTCAATTTTAATTGGTTATTGTGTGTGCATGTAGGATGTGGGAGTGGGCACATGTGGGAAGGTCACAGGACAACTTCCCCCCTGGGATCCAGAGCTGGGCCTTGGGTTATTTGGCTTTCAAGACCAGTACCGGCCGGGCGATGGTGGCGCACGCCTTTAATCCCAGCACTCGGGAGGCAGAGGCAGGCGGATCTCTGTGAGTTCGAGTCCAGCCTGGACTACAGAGTGAGTTCCAGGAAAGGCGCAAAGCTACACAGAGAAACCCTGTCTCGAAAAACCAAAAAAAAAAAAAAAAAAAAAGACCAGTACCATCTCGCCAGCCCTGTTTGATCCTTTAAACTATTATAGACTGTACATTTAGTAAAAGTAAAAGCTACGAGTTTGTTTAAATGTGTTATCTGAAAGTAAAAATAAAAGAATCATACAGTAGAACACAGAGGAAAGCTCATAAATAAAATTATTTTGCCTAAAATTTATACTATCACTTATCTCCTGATTCAACCAGTTGGTTTTTGGCTGATTTTCTTGTGTTCCACCCCACTCTTATATTTTTAAACTTAGTCTCACTACACAGCCCTAGCTGACCTGGAACTCACCATGTAGAAGTTGAACTCACAAAGATCTGTCTCCTTGGCTTGCCGAAGGATTAATGCATAGTTGTGTGCCACTGTGCTCAGGTTCTTTGGCTTTTTTTTTTTTTTCAGTTAAAAAAGGTGGAAACAGTATATATTGTTCACCTGCATGGGCTTTGTTAGATCAATGTCTACAGTGCATAATCCTTAAGTTCTAAAAGAGGTTAAGCTTTCATAGGGAAATTATAAACTAAAAACACAGCTAAGCTGCTGTTTTGATTCCAAAGAAAAGTTCAATAATAATTGCAAACGTATTTAGGTAAACTTCAGACTAGAAGAAGTATTGATCAAATGATGTAACGTTGTTAAATACCATGATAAAGGTGGTAATTTTTGTAAAATATCACACACACCATTCTGCATTTCTGGTAGAGACTATCCATTTGTTCAGGCATGCGTGATGAGTGGCTACTGAGGCTGAACTTTTCACACAGTTTCTGTTAGCCATAAACAGTGTGCCTTATCTTCTAGTTAATATGTACCAAGCTTGGCTCTCACTCAAATATCACTTTCCAGATCCCATATGTGAGTGTGGGCACCAGTCACAGCTGTCTTCTTTGCCCATTGACCTCTCAAGGAATCTGCAAGTCTAGTTGTAGAAGTGCTGGCCACAGTGAATGGTGAGTTTGCACACAGCATCTAAAGTGTATCCGCGTGTTTTGCTAACTCTGAAATGAGACTAACTGTGCTGGCTTACCTGTTAGGGAATTTCCAAAAAAGACGTCACAATGCCTGTCAACCACTGACAACCACTGAAGTAAAATATTGGTGGTTACACATGACAGTACACAAAGAAAAAGTGAAGTTGAGTTTTAGGTCAAGGTAGGGACTGAATTGTTTCAACTTTTCAGAGAGTCTGAATGAGCAGATATCATGTAGCAAAAGAAAGTGGACACATTATGTAAGTAAATACATACTCAAATCTTATTTACTTGATACTGTCTCCTAACGCTTTGTCAAGAACAAAATACGTATTTTTTTTTTTACTGGCATATCTGCAAAGGGCTAACTCAAAAGTTTAAGTATGATTATTGAACTATCTACATTCAGCTCCTAGCAAAGTAAATGAATACAGGACATTTTTTGCCCGTGCCGTAAGCAACAACGTGACAGGCCCCATAAAGTTTCTGGTTGTATGTTTTGAGTAACCACATTTTGAGTTACAGGATTACAGATCTCATAGCCATTAAAAGTTACAACGCCCCCACCCCATTAGACATTGCAGTCGTATCTAGCTTATTCATTTCTGCCTCCACATCGGGTAACTAAGGAAAAACTGATGTCACTGCCGAGCCCTGCTCAGAAACGTCTCTGCCTAGGCCTCAGGTTTGGGAAGCCTGCATTTCCTGCTAGCTCCCACCTCTGCCACTGGAATAAACTCGTACAACTTTTCTTCTTTCCTGACATGCCGACAGGAGAAAATGATATTCTGTTGTAAATATGACACTGTATTTATAATAAATAATACACTGCATTTTTTCAGGAATAATCATTCTAAAGTGTACTGTTTCTGAAAAATCTCTGCATTTGTAGTAGGAGTTTTGGGATGTACAGTGGCAATATGAAACCAACC
>CABHPP010148566.1:29715-55046 GCA_902168425.1 Peromyscus attwateri
TATTATGGTTTGAAATGTCCCTCACAGGTTCATGTTTGGAAGGCGTGGTCTTCAGCTTGTGGTGCTAGTTTGATGGCTATGGAGTTTTCAGGGGGTGAGGCCTGGTTGTCCGGATTAGATCACTAGGGGTGGGCCTTTGGAGTTTATACCCATCCCTGGTTCTGGCTCCCCCCCCCCCCACTCCCCAGAGCTCTGCTTCCTGATGTGATAGGACCTCATGCTGGTGCTCCAATCACAGCAGCCTAAACTTCTGCCACTACACACTCCCACCACGATGGACTGAAACCCTCTGAATCCATACGTCAGAGTAAATCTTTCCTCCAGTAAGTTCCTTCTGGGAGGCATTTGGTCACTGTGTGAAAAAAAAAATCGCTGACAAATTTCCCCCAAAAGTAGAGCCCACAATAAACATTTAGCATGGGGGTGTTATTTGGACAAAGATTCCAAGAAACTTTAGTGAGCATCCAGAGGGGTAAAGGTGAATGCAAAGTTATTATGGTTTGGAGGTGTCCACAATTACAGATGACTCTTGAAGAGGCTAATGTGCCTCAGAATTGTCTGTGAGGGGATCAAAAGGAAGTGAGTATCTAATAGATCTTGTCCCTCACACCTCTTGGACAGACTGTAAATGTCATCTGCTCAGCCCTGACTTATGCATAAATGCTGGTGGATTGCTGAAGATTCCTACCTCAAGGTTAAAGAGGCAAAGGGCAAGACATGGAAAGGACCTGATTTCTGCTAGGGGAAAGCAGGTCCATGGTCTTGCAGCAGCGAATGGAGTTTAGATTGAACCAACATGAAAGGAAACACTCCACTTCCCTCATAAAGCCCTGGAGTAACTGACTAAGATTAGCTCTCACCTGCTAAAATTCTCCTTCATTGTAATTGTCAAACTTTTCTCCCATATGACTAAACACTGTCTCTGCCCATTGATCACTTTTCTCTATCTGCCAAATTGCTGGATGTCGGCTACCTAGAAGTTTCTTTTTCTGCAGCTTTACATGGCAGGTTCTAAATTTTTCACTAAAATATATCTACCCAAAGATGCCTTCTCTAAGCACACAAACAAACCTACTTACAAATTCTCTTTCTGTCATGCATCTGTATTACTTATCTGCACGGCATTTATCACTGACTGACATTTTTCTTGCTTACTGATTCTGTTGGACTCTGGGAGAACGAAGATCCTATCTGTCTGAGTAGGGACACTGTTAGCTTCTACTGGGTACTATCAATAGTCCACTAAGTGAATTAAAAGTGAGAATTAATAAAAAACATAAAGTAAACAAGAGTTTAAAGAGCTTTCTTATTAAGAAGAGATGTAAAAAGGAAATAGAAATTAAAATTTTAAGACATGTCCAATACTTCACAGTTTTAAAATATAATAAGATGGAGAAGCAAATCTGGATTTCACCACTTACTATCTATGTGTTTTTGAACAAATCACCAAGCCATAGCTTGTTTGTTGGGTTGATTGGTTTATCTTTGTGATGCTGGGGAGCAAACCCAAGGCTCGCACACATTTGCACATGCTAGGCAGGTGCTCTACCACCGTGCTGGCTACAGCCCCTGACCTAGTTTTTTTTTTTTTTAAACTTCCTGATGAATATAATGCTCATCTCATCAAGCTATTGTGAGGATGTCATGAGATAATGCAGAGGAAGTGCTGAAGACAGTGTCTGGCCCATGGTAAATGTTAAGTACAACCTAATCACTGCCGACATCATCATCATCATCATCGTCCTCACCCTCGTCATCATCACCACCATCACCATCATCTACATGCTCAATCTGATTTCTCCATTTACTAAAGTAGCACACTGAAACTCTTCAACAAGTGCTCGTTTTATTTTATTTTCGTACTGTATCTTCCTCCTCTCGATGTATAATTCAAGCTCATCTCAATCTGAGTCTTAAACTTTCACTTTGCTTCATCTCGTCTTCCTTCACCTTGCCATCTAGGAACATGTGCTCAGGCAACTGCCCTTATTGTAGTCATCACCCAGTGAGTTAGTTACTTCTCTATTGGTGTGATAAAGCACCATGACCAAGGCAACTTAATGAAAAGTTTATGTGCGCTTATGTTACAGAAGGTCAGAGTCCATGATGGTGGAGGAAAGCCATGGTGGCAGGGGCAGAAGCCGGGGCTCGTATCTTGAACTGCAAGCAAGAAACAGAGTGGGCACAGAACGGCAGGAGTCTTTGAACTCTCAAAGGCCACCTCCAGTGACATAATTTCTTCAGCAAGGCCACACCCCTAAGTCTTACCAAACAGTGCCACCAACTAGGAATCAAGTATGCAAATGTCATATCCTACAGAGACATTTCATTCAAACCACCATACCCACCATACCCAGGTCATGAAATGGACCCAGGAGCCCCGCCATCCACTCCTGCAATCTTACCATAGGACCAGGATTGGATTGAGCACTCATTGACTTCTTTATTCTTGTATGGTGTTATCATCCATGTTGCAGTCTTTTTTTTTTTGGTTTTCCGAGACAGGGTTTCTCTGGGTAGTTTTGGTGCCTGTCCTGGATCTCCCTCTCGCTCTGTACACCAGGCTGGCCTCAAACTCAGAGATCTGCCTGGCTCTGCCTCCTGAGTGCTGGGATTAAAGGTGTGCACCACCACCACCCGCCATAGTCTTTTACTTTATAGTTCAGTCCTTACACTCTATAGTTTAGTCTGGACCAATTCTTTATAAGTCTTTTGATTGCCTCCACTATTAATCAGCTGAAGAACCTGAACCACGTTGAGTGTTTCCAATGCTCTAGTTTTGTCCGTGGCTCAGTCCATTGCGATCCTCTGTCTGCTGGATTCCTTGAAAACTGGACCCAGACACTTGACCAAACCCAGGTTAGGTCCTTTCTGTAACATGGCAGGTGGTTGCGGTGTTTCTCTTTTGAAATGTCACCACTGTCTGCATGCATTAATTTATAGGGCTGAAAAACGGTGAAATGCAGAAATGCTTCTGCCATTTCGTTTTCACCTATAAATCAGAATGATTTTCAAGAGACGCTCCTTTTCATCTATAATTTGTTGAGTCAGTAATACAGGTTATGCAGGAAGGACAAGATAAATGCTTGGGTTTTCCTTAACTTAAAAGTTTTTCCAATGATGGAACACGAATCTTAAAAAGTCTTATTAATAAAAAAAAAAAAAAAAAAACCTCAGTGCCAGCTATTGTGGTAAATTCTGAAAGATCAGAGAGAGAGAACAAGCCACAGCTAACCTCACCTTACCGACCGTCAGCTTCCAAAGAGACCTACTTCCTGTACACCCATGCCTATATGCCTTTCTCTTCTGCTGTCCCATTTGCTCTCTGTCCAGCTACATCACTTCCGCTTCCTGTCTAGGTCTGTCACTTCCTGTCTGTCTGTACAGACCTCCAGACCTTTATGGTTAACTAGTGTTGGAATTTAAGGTGTGTGCCACCACGCCTGGCTCTGTTCCCAGTGTGACCTTGAACTCACGGAGATCCAGACAGATCCCTGCCTCCTGAATGACAGGATTAAAGGCGTGTGCTACCATTGCCTGACCTCTATGTTTAATACAGTGGCTGGCTTTTCCCTCTGATCCTCAGATAAACTTTATTGGGGACACAGATAAAATATCACCACACAAAGATGAATTAGTTCCTTTTCATCCTAAAGAGACAGGTTTTTTTTTAAAAAAATATTATAAATAGATGACTATGTAAACACTTGATAGGTCTCAACCCATTGAAATACTGATCCTCATTGAAATTCAAAATGTTCTATTTTCAGAGTCTTGATGGGTTGCTTTCTGCGTCCATTAGACTCAATGCTAGGGACTAATACAACAACACATTTTTGTTTTTTTTTTAATAGTTCTTGCCCCAAACCTAGACTCAACTGTTCTTTCTTCCTAGAAACTCTGATTTATTTCGTAGTAAATCATGTTTCAAGACTATGCTTTTAGGAACTGGTCATTGTTTCTGGGCTCTTTAAGGAAGCAGAAAATATAATAGTATTAAAAATAAATTATGTAATATATAATAAAGTAAAATATATGCTTAAAGGTAAAATACCTCTTGAGTTTACACTGGCATGTTTGATTCAATTTACTGACTGTAGGAATTTTATTTAGCCTCCTTTATAGACACATCTCTTTTCTTCTACACCATGAGTCTTGGTTATCAAAGATTCAAGAGATGAGAGAATAGGAATATCCTGCAATAGTTCACTTATTTTATCTTAGATGCATGTCATAGTCTCGGAGCAACAACTCTAATATTACCACCAAAAATTATTACTGGAAGCAGTTAAAAGCATTTTTGCATGTCCTCTATTTGTACTTCTCCACTTACAAAAAGATTTACTCATTTTTATGTGTATCAGTGTTTGCCTGCATGCATGTATGTACACTGTGTGTGTGTGTGTGTGTGTGTGTGTGTGTGTGTGTGCAGTACCGGAGGATGCCTGAAGAGGGCTTTGGATCCCCTGGAACTGAAGCTATGAATGGTTCTGATTGCCATGTGAGTGTTGGGAACTGATCCCATGTCCTCTACAAGAGTAGCAGTGCTCTGAATGACAGCCATCTCTCCAGCCCCCATTCCTCCATTTTTACCCTGTACTGTTGCATAGCGTATAATTATTACTTTTTCATCTTCAGTATTAGTTCCGCATGTAATTATGTGTTTGATGTGCATAGCCAATCCATCTGTAGCTGTTTCTTGTTAAGGTGATTTTTAAAACATTATTACATTTCTTTTTTGTGTGTACGGGTATGTGCATGCAACAGTGTACATGTGGAGGTCAGAGGACAATCGGCAGTTGTCTGTCCTTTCCCACTTTGTGGGTCCTAGTTATTGAACTCAATTTGGCAGGTTTGGCAACAAAATTCCTTGACGCACCACACCATCTCATTGGCCCTGGGTTATTTTTGTTGTCTTACTCTGTTGTCTTATTTAGTATTTTCCTAAAGAAATACTCATAGGAATAACATTCACAGAGTTCTTGCATAATGCTAATAGTTTACACACACTTTTTGTAATTGAAGATATGTTTTGCTAGATGCAAATCTTGAATATGTTCCTTGTGTAACATCTTAAATATGTGTTACTTATGTAAATCTTAAATATGCCACTCCATTTCCCTTTGCCATAAAACATTGCTGTCAAAAAAATGTCTGATTGTGATCTAATTTTCTGTCCCTTTTGGGCTAGATGCCCAGAGAATTTTTTTTCTTTTACTTCGACTGAGAAAAAGCTGGGTGTGGTGGTTCCTACCTGTAATCTCAGTACTGAGGAATCTGAGGCAGAAGGATTGTGAACTGTAGCTTGGGTTACATTGAGAGGCACTGTCTCAAAAGTGAAAGTAAATAATCAAAACAAAAACAAAAGAGTTTAAGGCTTCCAACATTTTACTTTAGGAAATTCCCTTAAATTCTAATTTTTCAGCGTTGGTTTTATTACCCACTCTATTTTTCTTCAAGGACTTCTATTGTCCAAATTTTGGATCATTTTAATTTTTTTCATATATTTTGTTTTTCTCCCCTCCCCCCAACTCCTTCCAGATTCTCCACACCTCCCTACCCACCCATCACACACTCTCTCAAAAAAAAAGAAAGAAAAAGAAAAGAAAAAAGAAAACCCCTAAAACAAACAAACAAAAAACTACTAAGACAAACAGAAAACCAATAAGGCAAACAACAACCACAAAAACAAAACACGAAGTTCATTTGTGTTGGCCCGGGGCCTCCCATGAGTATGGTTGATGGACCCTGCGACACTCCATTGAAGAAAACTGATTTTCCCTTTCCCAGCTGGTAACAATTGTACAAATAGCTTCTGGGTTGGAGGTGGGCTTTGTGCCCACTTCCCCTTCTCTGCGCTGGGATTTTGTCTAGTTTGAACCTGCCCAGCTCTTGTGTGTGCTATCCCAGTCTCTGGGAGCTCATAGTCACATCAGTCCTGCCGTGACTACTAGATACTGTTTCCTTGGAGTCATCCATTGCCTTGGGCTCCTACAGTCTTTCTGCCTCCTCTTCCCCATAGATCCATGAACCTTGCCTGAGATGGGGAGGGGTCTGATGGAGATGAAAGGACCAAGCAGACGCCACAACAGGCTGCTGCATCTTCTCTCAGAGATAAGGCCTCAATTTCAGTTTCCTGAGACTTGAGCAAGCAGTCTCTGGGAGGGCCGTGAACAAAAGACATAGTCCTTGCAGTAGCTCCCTTTCTGCACGTACTCTGACTGCTCAAGGTTCAGCCAGTTGTTTACTGTCTGGGACCCCTCAACAACTTAGAGCTACGTGCATGGGTCAATGTGAACGTACGAGGCCAGCCAGCCTCCATGGCAGCTCAAGGTCAAAGCCTGGGACTTGTCCAGGCCTGCCCAAAAATGATAACTGTAACCCCCAACCAGTAAATCCAAAGGTTACACACCCTCACCCAATCATATGTCGCAAAGGCTTGTACCACCCTGCTTGTGGTTTTTCCGTTTAAAAACCCCTCACCCTGAGAGCTCAGGGCCGTCCTCCTCCACCCTCTGCGTCAAGTGCTGGACACGGACCAAGCCCGGGCTTGCTCGTTATCAATAAACCCCTGTGTGTTTTGCATCGGGTATCGGCTCTGTGGTGGTCTTGCTTGGGGGGGGGAGGGGGTCTCGCGATGCAGGCACAACAGAGACACCCCGTTAGGACTGAGCGCTCCAAAGCCTCTCACTCTCTGCACATTGCCCACCTTCTCTACTTGTTCTTCGTGTTTATCACTTAAACCATTTCCCCCCACATAACCTTTTAATTGATTCTCTAGGAGTTTCACATCACGCACCCTGGTCGTAATCTCTTCACAGTCCTTCCATGTTCAACCCCCTTATAACCTCCCCCTGCAAAAGAAGTGAAAAAAATTAAAAATTAAAGAAGAGAAAGTCCACTTTGTGTTATCCGTATACTTGCTGGAGCATGGTCAAATTCTCTGTGGCCTGACCCTTTAATAGAACGGAGTCCCCTCCCACGCCTTCGCCAGGAGCCATCAATTACGGAGACCTATTCTTCAGCATCTCCATCACACTTTTTTAAGAGTTGTCTTTGGTGGCCTCCTGTCTGGGCTGTTCCTTTTGGGGGGGGGGGATTGAGGTGGGGGTAGGGGGTATCACAGAAGCCTTCCATGTCTCTCGCTCTCAACTGTGTGTCTGCAATCATTGATATCACAGCGAAAGTAGCCTCCTTGCTCTTCACAGTCAGCAGGAGCACACATTGTGGGCCTCCACATGGTTTCTGGCTACAGCACAGACCACAAACACGGTCCTCTGCTGCAGGAGGACCACGGACCCATACAAGGCCCTCGTAGGCTGCTTGGGCCACGGACATTAACATGGCCTCAGGTGGCAGCGTAGGCCACCCACATCAATATGGCCTCCCTGTGACATCCACTTGGCCTTTGGTGGTAACAGTCCCTGGCTGTAGTAGGACCATGGACCCAGATAAAAACCCCCAGGTGGCAGCAAAGGCCCTGACAGCACCGTGGCTTCGGGTGGCAGTGCGGGCCACTTTCTATAATATGGCTCCCAGTGGCAGCACGGCTTACAAGCATTGATGTGGCTTCAAGTTACAGCACAGTCCATTGACTTCTGCGTGGCCCTCAGTGGTAACATGTGCCACAGACATCATCCCAGCCCCCAGCAGGGCACAGCTGAGTGGGGCAAGGGTGGTCGGGACACCAGGCAAACTAAGCTTACTGTGGTCAGGGCCCTCCCACGGGATGGGGGTGGGGGGCACTAAAAACTTTTTAAAAGTTTTTACATTTTTTTGTGTTTCCTTTTTTTTTAATCAAATGCTGGTCTGGAGAGCTAGCTCAGTGGTGAAGAACACTGGCTGCTCTTCCAGAGGACCCAAGTTCAATTCCCAGCACCCACATGGCCACTCATAACTGTCTGTAACTTTAGTTCCAAGGGATCCGACACTCTCACACAGACACACATGCAGGCAAACACCAATGCACATAATAAAAATAAATCATTAAAACAAGAAAGAAGGAAAGAAAGAAAGAAATCAATCAAGTGCTTGCTTGTTTTGATATAAATCTCTCTCTCTCTCTTTTTTTGTTTTTGTTTTTCAAGACAGGGTTTCTCTGTGTAGCTTTGCACCTTTCCTGGATCTCGCTCTGAAGACCAGGCTGGCCTGGAACTCACAGAGATCCGCCTGCCTCTGCCTCCCGAGTACTGGGATTAAAGGCATGCACCACCGCCTCCCAGCTTCCTCTTTCTTTTAAGTAAAATAATAATAGCCTGTTCTTTCTCCTTCTGCTGGTTTATTCTTATGCTCTTTTCCATTTACCCTTTGTTTCTAAATGATTTTCCCTTTTATTTCGTATTCTTTCCTGAGTTCCATTATCTCATTTTTCTGTTTTTACTTACGATGTTCTTTTATGTCACCATGCCTTGGTGTCTTCTAGACCATTCTGATGTCGTCAGCTGCGGCTCGGGCATCTGTGGGGATGTCATTCTGCTCCTTGCCCAGCTGTTGACGTGGTTAGCACGGAGTTTGACTTCGGGCTTTTCCCGTCGCTTACTTCGATGTGAAATCCATTTCCTCCACTGTGAGAAGGCCCAGTTCAGACTTCCCCTTGTTGCTTTGGTCCCTGCAGTGCTGACAACATGACGGCATGCATTCTTAACTTCCTGCTTTTGTCTCCCTCTCTGGTTTCATCTGGACCCTCTCTTCCCCAGATCTCTTTTGTCCACGTCTTTCTCATGTTTCATTCAGCCATCTTGCTACAGTGTCAGGCGCTGGACTTTGGGGAGCCCTGTGTGGACCAAGTTCACAGACTCTGACCTCTTTGGCTGACCCTGTACACAACTCATCATCCACTATCGCAGTAGATAAAATCCTGTGGGTTTCAGCTGATACCTTCCATTTATCACACTCTTTTTACAGCTAATGTCCCTGGGCAATTTTGAGAACTGTCACCTGCTGTCTTGTCTGGGGGATGCCTATGGCTTCCCTCAGCCTCACCCTGCTCACAGGTACCAAGACTAGAGATATCTGTGGTCCCTGGTAGTTGCTCACTGCAGCAGGCTTTCTTGAACAGCCAGCCACCAAATCATGACGCAGAGACTTATTATTAATTATGAATGTTCAGTCTTATCTTATGCTTGTCCCACTAGCTCTTATAACTTATTTTATTTATTTATTTATTTATTTATTTGGTTTTTCGAGACAGGGTTTCTGTGTGTAGCTTTGCGCCTTTCCTGGAACTCACTTTGTAGACCAGGCTGGCCTCGAACTCACAAAGATCCGCCTGCCTCTGCCTCCCGAGTGCTGGGATTAAAGGCGTGCGCTACCACCGCCTGGCAGTTCAGTTTTTTTATTAGACCAATCAGGTGCCTTAGGCAGGCAAGATGAAACAAATGCAACATATCTTTACAGAGTTAAAGTATATACCCAAACATAAACAAATGTAACATATCTTTACATAGTTAAAGTAATATTCCACAACAGCCCACACCACTTGTTTGCTGAGGTTCATAGAGATCCCCTATCACTGTTTGTAAACACAGTCCTTGGCTCTAGGGTTGGACTCCTGGTTTCTCTGTTTCCTGGAGGGGATTTTGATCGACACTGCCATCCTGCTGTGGCATTCTCAACTAGTCATTTTAGGCAAATCAGCCAAATCTTTCTTTGCATTAATTACCTGATATTTTGATTGAAATGAAAAAACTATATAGGTCAACATGATCATATTTTACTTTTACGATGGTAAAACCAAAGGTTTTCCTGTTTTCTGCCAGTTCACATCTGCAACATTTTTCTTGGGGTTCTATTAAAAATGGAACCACAGAGTGAAGTCTATTGCCTTTATTGCCTGTAACTCAACACTTTTCAGGTAATTAGATCACATAAATGTGCATGTCAGAGAGCTGACTGAGATCTTGTAAATCATTGTGCTAAATTTATATGGTTCAACCCAGTGCATTACTATTGTAGCAAGTTCAGTTTGTGACTTTATGCTTAGGTGTTAATGAATAGACTCCTTTACCCATTGGCTAAAGAAAAATAGCTCATGACGTTTATGATTAAATAGACTAGAGAGTCTGAGAAATATTACTTAAACCCTTGTTAGGCAGTCTCTTCAACTTCCACATGGTAGAATTAATGATGCTCTACCTCTTGTACTAAAGCAATACTCACCCAGAACAAGTGTTAAAACGAATTTCAGATCCTCTCACTAGGCAAGAGTAGCCTTACAAAACTAAATCACACATCTAATATTTTTATGATTAAAAGAGAACATTTAGAATTTATTTTTGTGTGAAAGTCCTATATGAGATACTTTCTTATTCTGCATCAAAGTATAAAATGTCTTCTTAAAAACTACATTATCATTAATAAATAGGATAGACATATAGATACATGATAGAACACACTTGGAAAATGTTAATGAAAGAATTAAGGTAAGAGATATGGATATTTTTCTATATGCTTTCTTTAACTTTGCTGTATCCTTTAACATGCTTGCAATTAGATGTCAGAATAAACACTATTGTACCCTTTAAATATCCATGAAAGAAAAATGGAAATCTAGAAGTTTCTTGTTTAAAATCAAACAGACTTTGTAAGATGTGGAAGAATTACATCCTCAAAGTTTCTTCATGTGTATCTATGTACATTTTAATCACTCTCAGAAAATGAGAGTTCTTCAAAAACAGGTTGTATCTGTTCGTTCTTTACGGATGTTCCCCATCCAAAATAACTCCAGGAAGGAGGTTTCCTTGATATAGGCTTAAAATAAAAACCCAGTTTAAAAAACTCTGGCTGACTGAGCCGGGTGCCAGAAGACCCCGGAGTAGACGGCACTTCCTCCTGACACGCGTTTGCCCTCCACATGACTTGGGGAGAGAAGGTTTTGGTTTCTGCACAGGCTCCAAGAAGATTTTGGAAGAGATGACATCATCCTGACTACTTGTCCCTAGAAATGGGCATGGACCCTCAGGGTTAGAGTAAAGGCTAGCAACTAGAGCTCCAGGGCTACTGTGTGGAGTCACTTGGGTGACTAGGTGCCTGGGAAGGGAAGGAAAAGTCTGTGCTTCCAGCTCAGCAAAGATGTCTGGTAAGTGGTGGCCGCTTGGGGGACATCCTAGATCAGCTCGTTTGGAATGGACATGGTTGTTTTCAGAAGGAGAGCTTTTTGCAGACATTGTAATGAGGTTCAGTCAATGAGATTCATGAGTGATGGCCAGGATATCCAGGTGGGGAAGGAGCATACAGTGAAACACCATGCTGTCACCATGACTGACTCCGTGGCGGCTCATCAGAACACATCTGGTGTTCTCTGAAGAAGTTCACTGTTTGAGAAGAGGTTCCTTCAAAGCCCCTGAGGTCCCTGGTGGAGTGATTGTTCTTGGAAAAGAGCAGAAAGTGGATGGGATGGGGAGGGGAAGAAAGCCCCCGAAGCTTGAGGTCTCAGCTGATCACAGAATAGGTTCCCACCTTGAGGCAAGTAGACAGATCTCCCATTCTCCATTGGTCATTGGCTGAGTTTTGCCCCCAGCTGTAAGAGGCCCCTCATAGCAACTCCTTGGAGAGAAGGGAAGTTGTGCCTTAGTCGTGTTTGCATGGGTTACCAAAGGGCAGGGCATCAAAAGCATGCACTAGTGTTCTGTTCTCTTTGGGAGATGGTTTCGGAGTTATTGTAACGAGCAAACCCATAAACGCCACCCTCATCTTATAACCACGGGCTTGTGAAATCCAACATAGCAACCAAATATTACTTTCCAGAGGAACTTTGGATGACTGTCCAGGCTGCCAGCTGTCTCTGTTGACTCTCACAAGACTCCCGAAAGTTGCTTGCGTCCTTCTCCCGTTTCTCAGGTAATAGTATATCCTTCTGAGGTCTTTGATGTGGTTGAAGACTAGATAGTTACAATTTTTCTTAGTTATGATAAAAGATAAGTTAGATATGAAACCTTAGACTCACAAATATAGGATAAATAGAATATTTTTTAAATTTTGCCAAATATAAATAGATTAGATATTGTAACTGTAATTTTTGCTTGATAATTGTTCTGTTATATGTAATTTTACTATGTGAAAGTTAAAACCTTCCTTTTTGAAAAAAAGAAAAGGGGAAGTGCTGTGGATGATTGATTACTTAGCCTTAATCATGTAGACTAATCAAAATGTTTCTAAAGTAAGGCCCAAAATGGGTTAAATATTTTCCTTCCGGGGACTGCATCTGATTTGTCTATAATATTTATAAACTTTATACTTGTGATTAGAAATATGGTTTGTTGTTGTTTTGTTTTCACAGACATTTTACAACGTTGAAGAAGCAGCAAAGAGGATCTGAGAGTCGGAGTTGGAGCACAGGGAATTCAGCCCTGTCTCTACCACTTCTGTGGCTTCATCTAAGTCTTTGAACATGTCTGGGCCCTGGATAAGGGACAGATTGATATTCATCCCAACCTTATTAACATTTAGTGTGTTACATTTATGATGTAACTGGAAACCAAGGAGAGTCCTCCAACAAGCACATTGCCTCATTGAAAAGCATCTTTGAGAAAAGTAACCCAGGACCTCTGTGCCTGGGGGAGGGAGGGTCAAAGAGTCAAGGTTTAAGGGTAGACGCAGTCGCTCAGGCTTGAAGGAGTATGGCTGCCATCTTTTACCAAACAATGTAAGCGTTCCTTGAAGGTCTCTGTCAAAGTACCTTGCAATTTCATGTTTATCAACTGGATTTTGCTTTGTATCAGCCCAGCCCCTTCATCATCACATACCCAGAGCTGGACATAGGGTCCAGCTACTCTTTGCTAGATAAATGGAGGCTTCAAATTAAATAGAGGAATGTAGTTAAACTTGGTAGATACTGGTTAAAAAGTGATGTCTTGGATTTGATGGAAAGAAATATAAACCTTTGAGTACAAGATAATGTAGTTGGAAGAGTATGTTTTCTATGCTGCAAAACAAATTGCTGCCACCTACTATAAACAACACACTGTTTCTGTGGGTCAGAAATCTAGGTACCACTGAGCCAAGGCCCCTATTCATGATTTTATGGGTAGCAAGGAAAATGACAGCCAAGGAAGATCCTCCCATTTGGAGCTTCGGGTCTTCTAGGCCCATGGAGATTGTTGGCCAAAATCAGCGCCTGCAATGATAGATGGGAGGCTTAGCCCCCAGAAACTGTCTTCTGCAAAAGCAGTGTGTGTGTTTTCCAAGACAGACAGGAGTTCCACTCTTGCTTCCACCTCTTCTTTTAGATAAAGTCTGTGCCCAGTGTCGAAAGGGTCCTCGGAGTAGGTCAGGCCCGGGTGCAAGTTGTCTCTCTTTTGATTAGATCACAGGCAGTTGATTCGGGGCTTTCCATCTGCTAAATCCCTTCACCTTGACATCATTCTGTTGGTTAGCAGCGAATCTCAGGCTCTGTTCACTGTTGAGAAGTGAAGATTTCCCAGAGGCTCAGCCACCGGGGAATCGCCTGGGTCTGCACGCCAGTCAGTGGGCTCAGGTGTTGTCAGGTGTGAGCATCAGTGGAAATGAAAAGTCAAAAATCTGACTTATGGGTTTGACAGTTGATGATGTGGGAGAGGGTACCTCGCTTAGAGGGGAAAACAAAGGACAAAGACGGTGCTTAGGGGAAAAGAGGTTTATTATTAATATTTTTTTTGTTTTCATTTCTGGGGATCAAACTGGGTTTTCATTCGCTAAGTAGGAACTCTACCAATAAGCCACATGTCCTAGCTCTTTGGGTTTTCATTTTGTTTTGAAATGGGACCTTTTGGCTAGTCCAAGCTCACCAAGAATTCATGTTCCTCCTTCTTCCTCCTCCTGAGTTCTGGGATTACAAGTGCCCACCACTATGCCAGGGAAGGTGTTTACTGTTCAGGCACAGGGGGAAAACCTAGAGAAGCTGAGAACGATCAGCACAGGTAGGAGAAAATGAATGGTGACTGGCCATGGCCTCGGGAAGGAAGTTCAACCGCAGTGTGATTAACAGAAGCCAATGTGGCAGTGATGGAGGATGCGGGGAGGCTCCCGAATTTGACTGTGTGGTGACCTCAGTGGAAGATGTTTGGCACACTGGTGACATCAGGTTAGAGTTGTAAGGTGTCACCTGGGCATGATGAACGCAGAGGGGGTCACAGTCAAGGGGCAGAGCAGCCAAACATCGCCCTTCTTCCTCAAGACATGAGCCTCCCCGGGTTCTCGTCAGGCCAGTTCCATCTGAACAGTCCTCAGTGACTTGCACCCTCACAGGTGGGACCTGGGTGGGGATTTGCACTAGGCTGTCTCATCCAGAAAGGATAAAATAAGACTTTTTCCACAAAACACATACCAGCTCCTAACTTGGGCAGAATCTGAGGTAAAAAGCCCTTCTGCTCTCTGAATAATTAAAAATGATCTCTTTCGTCTAGCTGCGAGATGAATTTTTTAATGATTATTACAAATCTTTGCTCAGTTTCTTTCTGGCCAGGCCTCATTCCTTTCAAGCGGGGAGCCCAGCTGCCCCAGCCGTTTTTTGCAAAGATCAAGGAGAATTTGGAGGAAATGAAATAGTAGGAAGGATGAAGCAACTGTTGGACCCGAGACAGACATCCAGAGGCCCTCGAAATAGCCAGCATTGCAAGGGGGTCACATTAATCAGGTGTAGTATTGCCATATAAAAGCTAGGCTTAATTCTAATATAATAAATCCACAAAATGAGATTGTTCTCTTTGTGCTACCTTCTCGCCTTTCATGCAAAAACAACAACAACAACAACAAAAATAGAAACAAAAACAGAAGCAAAAACAACCCTGAAATGATGTTGGTTTTATTATGAGAGCTGTGTGGTTAATGCAGAAAGTCAACCACGATTCTGTGAGTACGGCCACAGTATCAGCTCTACCTCCCGCTTTCATTATTAGCTGCAAATATCACTCCTGTCAAAAAGCAATTAGCATATGTAATTTCACCATGTTTTCTTTACTCCATCTTAAAAGTTTCTGGATATGAACGTTCTGTGTAGAAAAACAGGATTCAGACCTCTGGCTCCGAGAGTTTAATCATCCCTGAAACCTTCCATGTATTCATCTAACATTTTAAATGGATTTTTCCATCATTCTAAACTAATAGGGTAAGCACTCTGCACACCTTCATAAAATATATTTCATAACTCACCAGGCATTTCTGTCTTTAACTCTACACTATATGCATTTGATTTAAAATTTTTAGCTGCTTAGCTGACAGGAAGGAAGAGATGGAAACACCTCCTAGCAGAATCTCCAGTTTGCCGGGGACAATAGTTGAGGAAGAAACGAATTTCTTGCTTTGTAGGAAGTTAGAAAAAGGTTTTGTTCCGTTTCCCTGGGGCGATCTTCTGGTAGGACCTAGACACCTAAAGCCACTCCACCTTCAAAGTGTCCCACTTTGTAAACGTGCATGCCAAGACTCAAATGACCCCTTTGAATGTTTGCATCTGTTTCCAAACTTCACACACACACACACACACACACACACACACACACACACACACACACGCACAGAGTTTCTGTGTCGAGCAGCCCACACGGCTCATGCACGCTGCTTTCTCTGACACTGCTTCAGCAGATGAAGCTGAGTTTGACTGGTTCAAAAAGAGGAATGCATCTCGGCTCAACTGGAGGAATTCTGGGCTCACACTGCCAACTTCATTTCCCTGCAGAAATGTATATTCCCCATTATAAAATGTACTCATAACAGAAACGAGGCCGTTCCCAGGAGTGTGGTTATCCAAAGGTAATCTCCACCCAATCTGATTAGAGGCAAGTGGCTCATGCCTCAAAATGCTCCAGGGTGCGATTATTTTATGATAACCATGCCCTGTATCATGTCTTATTGATTAACTAATAAAGCGTCAGCATTGCCATTTAGAAGAAAAGCTGAGGAACCGGGTGGGGGCGATGACTGGGTCTCAGAAGGAAGTAATTCTTTTCAAAGACCCCAAAGATCCCTTTTGCATCATGTCTTTATAATTGTGACTTAAGTCTGAAAGTCATCCCATTGCTATTTTAGTACTTCTTTGGAGGAAAGCTAATTGATTTATTAAATCTGATGCAATGTGTTCCATTTCAACGTACCCTAAGTTGTTACCTGTGTTGTGGATCTTGCTGGAGGGCAAGGTAACATTCCTTTACTGTACATTCTTCTCATCAGCCAGGGGACTTAGCCACACGGGTCCAGAAATGTAGATAGAATCCAAAGAACGCTGGAACTACCTCGCCTGTGGTGGCCATGGTCATGTCACCCGGCATTTTGGTGAGAAGAACAAAGGATTAGCAGCAGGCAAGTACTTTGCAGCTAGAACTAATCAGGAGCATGTCCCTCGAGACAATAGGCTGACATCTACAGTATCCTCATTTCCGAAGGCGGCAACTGAACATCTATAGAAGGTGGAGGTGAGGGAATCGAAGCAATTAACTTAGGTGCTTCAGTTTTAGGACCTACTTTGTCATAATTAGTTTGTTTTCACTGTAAATATAAGCATATGGCCTGAGTGACTTAGTCATTACTTCAGTATTCCGCTTCCTCTTACTGTGCAAGCCCAGCCACCATAGTCACATCGGACGATGTCCCATGACTGTTTGTGTTAGATTTCCTTTGTCCCTGTGATGACCAAACACCAGATAAACAAGGAAAGTGGGGAAGGATTTATTCTGCTTGTGGCTTCGGAAGCATCTGTCCATCATGGTGACAAAGGTATGGCAAAGTCCAACAGCTCACTTGGTGATGGAGAGGAAGCCAGAGAACACAGACAGGGCATCAGGCAAAATATAGCCCCCAAGACACACCTTCAAGACCTCGCTTTCTCTAACCGGGCCTTACCTCCTACTTCACTTCCCGAAATTCCACCATCATATCAATCTACCAAGAAATAAATCTGTTGATTAGGTCAGGGGCATTAGATTCATCCCTTCTCCAAAGCCCATCAGCTAGTAAGCAAAACCCTAATACATGATGCCTGGGAGTGGGGCGGGGGTTGGTATCTCATATTCAAACCACAGCAATAGGTAATCATGCCAGCTCTAAGTCTTGGCCCCTTTGATCCAATTTGACTTTCAGAGAATCAGCATCCAATCAGTACAGTTACAGCTACTCAAGAGTCACCAGACACTAGAGTCAGGAGGTCCTCTCCCACCCTTCAGTCCATCTCTTTGACTCCACAGTATTGATGTGTCTGAACAGAATGATGCTTTGAGAAGCTATGCACAGGGTTAGCTTAATTTATACATGTCTGCTCTAAGTCTCCCAGCATTCACAGAGCCAACAGTATTTTTAACTTCAAAATCCAAACCTGCTAGGATGGAATTTCTGTTAATTTTCCAAAGAACATTTCAGCAAAGCCTCCATCTTTAAGATCTAAGTTTAGAGTTTGCCACAGAACCCATCTGAACTGTTTTCAAAAGGCCTTTAAAGCAGAGCCCACCCATCCCAAGTGCAGCCTCCCTTTTAACCCACAGCTGCTTCCCTTTCTTTTAAAAAATGAATGTTTTACCACTTAGATCTTTTCTCTTGAGAAGATCTGCGGTGTTGTTTTTGTTTTTGTTTTTTCAGATGTGTTTATGTTGTCTAGTAGTCTCTGCTGGGTAGACACAATCTTCTTCAATTATCTCAGGCCATCTCTCCCAGCAGGCTGTAAAGATCCTGCCAGATCCTTTCTGTTAAGGGAGTGTGGAAACCCCAAAGATGGAGGATAGCATTTGTACTAAGAAGAGTTGTCCAAGAGCAGCATCCCATACTCTTTCCTTGGGGGAGAAGAGTGGACTACTCTGCTGATAGTGACCTTCTCAGACATCCACAGCCTCTGTGATTGTCATGCTTTTCAACATGGATGAGTGATGGTTGACATTTCCTGTCTTCTCAGCCACGCAAACATACGTGACTTTTCTTTCTTTCTTTCTTTCTTTCTTTCTTTCTTTCTTTCTTTCTTTCTTTCTTTCTTTCTTTCTTTCCTTTCTTCCTTCCTTCCTTCCTTCCTTCCTTCCTTCCTTTCTTTCTTTTAAATTAAAGGAAATAACAACAGTCCATGAAAACATTAAAAATAAATGTCCTCCTGTCTTCTCATTTCTGGGTCTCTGCCGGATGTTTGGGGCTACATAGGTTCAGTTGTTCCAATTTATGTTGGTGTGAGCTTAATTATGTTGCAGTAGCAAACAACCTAAGAAAATAGGGCATTAAAATATCAATGATTTGTTCTTTACTCACATTAGAGATTCATTACTCACACAGAGCATGAATTCCACACCCCTTTACCCCGAGAGCAAGGCTCTGGGTGGGGGGGCATTTCTATACTCCATAACAGAAGGAAGAGAGCCAAGGAGAGTCAGGTGCCACAGCCAAGTGCCCCAGCCCAGAGTGATACCCATCACTTCGCTCCCATCCAGTTGACCACTGTGATGCACATGGTCTATCCAACAATAATTACACAACAAGGACAGACAGCATATCATATCAGCAGCCATATTTCTGGAGTGGGGGAAATTGCAAATAATTCGCCAGCGTGAATGGCTACCAAATGCCCTGGAGTAAGATAATAGAGACACTTCTTTCACATTATGAAGAAGCTCTGTCTGCCCTATTACCTAGCAAGCTGTTACTGTATCTCAGAGCCTCAGACTGGGGGAGTTTCCATTAAATGTTAAGGTTTAAGGGACAGATGTATTTGTTTTGCTTACCACAAACGTGATGCCTTAAAACAACACGCGTTTCTTATCTCACAGTTTCCTTGCATTAGAAACGGGAGTCAGGCTTTTCTGAGTCTTCTGCTCAGGGTCTCAGTAAGCTGAAGCCAACTGCCATGTGAGGCTGAGTTCTCTTCACTGGCTTTGTGAGGAGTGGGCTCCCAGTGGTTGCCAGAGTCAAGTCCCCAGATTCTTAGTGGTGATTGGTTGGAGACTCGGTTCCCAGAGACTGCTGGCAGGGTCTTGTGGTTTGTCCTTCCTACACGTGTTGCTACAACATCACTGCTTCTGTGCCACTGGCAGGACAAGCCTCTCTTTCTTTGAATTGCTCTGATTTCTTCTAAGTGTTCCCGTGGTTAGATCGGGCTGGCCTAACACAATCTGTCTTTTGATTAACTAGAAGTCAACTAATTAGAGATCTTAATTACATCTGTAAATCTCTTCTACCGTATAACATAACAATTACAGGCGTGGTGGTACCCCATCTTATTCACAAGTCCATCACATTCAAGTGGTGGAGGGGACTACACTGGGTGTATACACTAGAGTTAGGCTCTTAGGGGTCATCTTGTCAACACGGAGGGACCATATACGTGCAATCAGAAGTTGGCCAAGGGAAATGATGCAGTGGTATTAGGGACCACATTAATAGCTGACTTCACAAAACTTATTGGATTTTTTTGTTTTAATGAATCAACATTTGAAAGATGGAGAGAGAGAGAGAGAGAGAGAGAGAGAGAGAGAGAGAGAGAGAGGAGAAAGCTGCCGTGAAATGGCCTGATTAGCAGATGCAGGGAGAGAGCTTTATGAGGCAGGTATAAGGAAATTCAATCTCCCGGGAGCAAAACTTCCAGCTCCTGGTCAAGCCACAATCTTTCTAGTCATGGCAACTGAGTGACCAGGGAAGGTGTTTCTCCTTGCAGCTCTCTTTGGATTCCTTTATAAGTTCTGAGGACAAGATGACCACATTCTCCATTTCTGGAGAGGACGTGGGTTCCTCTGCCTCTTGTTCAACTGCCTAAAATGGCTCATTATTCTGTAATACGTGCAAGATGGCCCAGAAGTAATTTTCCTTTTATTTTTGCCCACAAGGTGGAAAATTAGGGGTAAAATACAACTTTATTTTTTGCTTTTCCCAGAAGAGGTGACAAGGAAGGTTTTTTTCCTGCCTGTTTTTCCACTTGCAGTGAAATATTACGTTGGCTGTAACGGCTGCTCCCTTCATCCTATTTTGGCAAAAAATTTCTTGTTTATGACCAGAGCTCATCCCAGGGTCTTATGGGATAGAGAGGATTCCTGTCTCCTGAGCCTTGGGGACGTGGTCTTTCTGCCTGTCACCACATTTTCACGTGCGTTGGTTCTTTCTCTGGATTGGAGACCTTCTTCCCAACAGGTCTGCTCAGAAGACACAACTCCCGACTGCAGAAATGTAGGCGCTCTTAGGGGGACGGGAGCACATGTGGCCCTCCTTTCTTTTTGGTCTTCAGTATGACTATATTAGTAAAACCATTGGCCCAGGGGAACACTGTACACTTCAGGAGAAATGTACTTCATTTGACTTCATTTCATTGTTTTTTATCTTCTGCTGACTTCTAAAAAATCAATTCTAATGTGATGGAAATTTTCAAGAAATTGAATAACAAAGAACCCCCAGGATTAGCTGCTAGGTCCACTTTTACAGACTTTTCCTTCTGTTCACATTTAACTTCATTTTATGACAAACTAATTTATGAGTGAATGAATTTTTGTTTTCTGTTTTTGTTTCTTTGTCCAGCTACAGATTTATTTTTATTTTCTAGAAACCAGAGTCCCAAAGCATACCTTCAGTATTTTTTCAACACAGATTCAAAACTCTGCCTTGAGCATTGGGACCTAAGCAAGGCCAGACCTCTGCCCTAAGGAAGAGCCACTGACAAGAGTCTAGAATTACAATCAGACAGACCAGGGTTAGAACGCCTTCCTGGCCACATGCTGGGTATAGACCACAGTGTGTGCCACAGTTCTGTCTCTGATTCCTATCTGTAAAATGGGCATCCTAAACCCAGTTTCATTGGGCTGGGAATACCAAACGACCCCAGTCACATGAAAATATTCAATATATCGTAACCAAGATGGGTTGATCTAAGAAATGAGTCATTTGGTATTTTAAATTTTCATAAATTTAATCTTGACATTCACCAATTATCAGAGAAAATCCATATGTCAATTTATACAGAAAAGGCATTTGAAAAACTTTAGTGTTTAATCCTGAGGAAAATCAAGCTGCTTTCTATGAACTTCTTTTGATAGAATGCCTACCAAAAACTAGAGTCTGCATCTTCCTTTTTGTGTGTTTTGTTTTCTTTTGTTTTGAGACACAGTCTCTTCATGTAGCCTTGGCTGTCCTGGAACTTGCTACATCAACCAGGCTGGCCTGGAACTCACAGAGATCCCTCTGCCTCCTGCCTCAGTCTCTGCGTGCTGGCAATAAAGGTAGGTGCATCTTTCTTAATGGAAATATTAGAAGAAGCCATTTCGAATCAGTTCTAGGGGCTGGAGAGATGACTCAGTGGTTAACATCATCTGCCGTGAAAAGCCAGAGAAGCTGAGTTAGAGTCCCCAGCATGCAGAGGAGCAGGCCTGGCCACGGAGGTGCTTGTAACCCCAATGCTGTGCCGGGGCACAGACAGAAGGATTGCTGGGACCTGCCGGTTGTCTGCCCAGCTGAAAAGAGTGAGCTACAGGTTCAGTGAGACTTTATCTTGAGAGAATAAGACATGGACCAGTGATTCTCCATCTTCCTAATGCTGCGACCCTTTAATATAGTCTCTCATGTTGTGATGATTCTCAACCACAATATTATTTCATTGTTACTTTATAACTGTAATTTTGCTAATGTTATGAATCGTAATGTAAATATCTGATATGCAGGATATCTGATATGCAACCCCTGTGAAAGGGTCGTTTTACCTCCCCCCCCCCCCAAGGGGTTGCGACCCACATGTTGAGAACCACTGACATGGAGTGATGGGACAGGACACCCAAAGTCATCCTCTGGCCTCTACATACATGTGCATGTGTGCACACATCTACCGATACTTGTACATATAACATGCACATACAATTTTTTAAGTGATTGTATTATTTTTGTGTGTATGGGTGTTTTCTCTGCATGTATGCCTGTATATCACATGTATGCAGTGCCCAAGGGGGCCAGAAGAGGGCGTCAGATCCCCTGGGACTGGAGCTGCAGATGGTTGTGAGCCACTGCGGGGGTGCTGGGAATAGAACTCGTGTCCTCTAGAAGAGCTGCCAGTGCTCTTAACAGCTGAGTCCTTCTACAGCACTCCCACATACAAATTTTAAATGAGTCCTAAAAGAATAACATGCAACATTTTATATTCAACGTTATACTGGAATGATAGTCAACACAACGGGCAATGAAAAGAAAAAAAAGAATAGAAAAGAAACCTGAAGAGAAATCATATATAATAAAATAAATATAATACAATAAATAAAATAGGTTTTCAGCCTAGTTTAATATATGATACACTTATTTTTAATTTATTTTTTATATGTGTTAGTGTTTTGCCATGTATGTGTGCCATGTGTGTGCCCGGTACCCACAGAGGTCAGAAAAGAATGTTGGGTCCCTGCAATTGGAGTCACAGATGATTGTGAGCCACCATGTAGATGCTGGGAATTGAACCTGAGTCCTCTGCAAGAACAAGTGCCCTTAACCACTGAGCCAACTTTCAAGCTCTTGCTATATGATAAATTTATAAAAATAAATTGTGTTTGTATGCGCTAGCAAAAAAATAGCTGGAAACACATTTTGAACACTTTTCATTTATGGAGAACATAGAAGTTACTTTTATAAGGAATTCGCGAGGCCAGTATGGAAAAATTCATAAAATCTGTTTGACCCAGCTCTTCTGTAATCCAAACTATAATCATTTAGAATCATATGCATATCTTCAAATCCTTAGCATTTCTCTTGCCCCGACACATTGGTCTAACTAAGCCCAAATCGCGATTATATCCAGCATTTATTCTAACCCATACCTGCATCCATATAAATGAATGCGGCTGGAAAAAATAATACAGAAATAATGACTGGTTTCATTTTAAATTCAAGACTGCTGATCTCAGTGGAGCCCTACAACTGCTCCGCAATTATATCGTATTTCTCTTGCTTGTTCTTGCTCCATGCTCTTGGACTCATTTCTGCTAAGTAAATAGACAAACAGAAAATTACCGTTACCATGTGATCCAGCAATTCCACTCCTGGCTCCTCCATACCTACAAAAACTGAAAGCCAGGATTTGAATAGATATTTATTTACATGTATTTACACCAGAATTATTCACAATTACCAAAAGGTACAAACCATACGACTGTCCATCATCAGATGAATAGATGAGCCAAGTGTGATGTGTGCACACATACATATGTTTACACCCATAATGAACTATTATTCAGCTTATACAATGTAAAATTATTTATTTTTATTTTTTACGCACTTTTAAAATTATGTGTCCACATGTGTATCTGTATGTGGGTGTGTGCATGTGAGTGCAGCTGCCCGTAGAGGCCGGAAGAGAGCACCAGATCCCTTGGAACTGGAGTCATAGGCAGTAACAAGGCACT
Organism: Peromyscus attwateri; assembly: GCA_902168425.1. Taxonomy (NCBI): domain Eukaryota; kingdom Metazoa; phylum Chordata; class Mammalia; order Rodentia; family Cricetidae; genus Peromyscus; species Peromyscus attwateri. The sequence goes on from CABHPP010148566.1 coordinate 53,010, forward strand.
GGACGGTGGGTGTTGAAAAGTGACCTTAGGTCCTCTGCAAGAGCAGTACACTCTCTTAACCACTGAGCCTTCTCTCTCTAGCCCGCAAAATGAAAAATTCAGGTGTGTGCTATAGCATGAGGAAATGTGCACGGCATTGTGCTAGCTGGAATAAGCCGGTTACAAGGACAAACACTGTAAATCAATTCCTGTGAGGTACCCGGAGTGGTCAAATCCATAGAAACAAAGAGGGCAAAGATGGTCGCTAATAGTGAGGGAAGGCAGATGGATAGCTACTGTGCAATAGGCATAGGATTTCATTTGGGAGGTGCACTGGCTAGATTTTTTGCCAACTTGACACAAGCTAGGGTCACCTGGAAAGAGGGAATCTCAATTGAGGAAATGCCCCCATTGGATTGGCCTATAGGCAAGCCTGTGGGGGCATTTTCTCGGTGAATGACTCATTTGGGAGTGCCCAGGTCACTGTGGGTTACAGTACCACCCATGGGCATGAGTTATATAAGAAAGCAAGCTGAGCAATCCACAGAGTGCAAGACAGTAAACAGCGTTCCTCCAGGGTCTCTGCTTCAGTTCCTGCCTCCAGATTCCTGCTGTGACTTCCCTCAAGGATGGACTGTGATCTGGAGGTATAAGACGAAATAAACCTTTTCCTCCTCAAGTTGGTTTGGTCAATGTTTTATCACAGCAACAACAACAACAACAACAACAACAACAACAACAACAACAACAAACCTAACTAGGAGAGAATGGAGAACCGTTCCAGAGATGCGCAACAATGGAAATTCAGGCAGTGCCATGGAATTGTATAGTTAGCCGTTAAAATGTTAAATTTTATATGTGATTATCATTGTTTTAATTTATTGCATGAGTGTATTCAGGCATGTGCATGTCAGGGCACAAGTGTGGCGATCACAGGACAAGTCTTGGGAGTCAGTTCTTTCCTGCCGCCTTGTGGGATCCCGAGACTGAGCTCAGGTCACCAGGCCAGTGCCCAAAGGCCTCTAGCCACTGAACCGTCATGCCAGCCTTTTTATCGATTTATTTGTTTTACAATTTTTGTGGTTTGAGATCCAACCAGGGGCCTCACAGTCACTAGACATTTTGCTGCAGTTTCTAGGAATAAATGAATTTGTGGAGACCTCCTCAAGAGAAACGTTAAGTAAGGATCCTTAGAAAAAGAAACTTTGTGCAGATATCTGTCACCCCATTTATTGTATTTTTTACATTTTCTTATTGGTACACGCATGCCAAAGCACACATGTGGAGGTCAGAGGACAACTTTCGAGAGCTGCTTCTCTCCCTATCGCGGGAGTCCTGGGCATCAAACTTAGATGGCTGGGCTTGGCAGCAAGCACCTCTACCCACTGAACTATCTCACCAGCCCGAATCACCAAATGTCACTTGCCAGACTCTTTTGGGTTCAGGAGTTTCCTTTCACAACTCTTCTCTTCTTTAAATAAAAAAATAATAATAAAACTATATGTATATCATCTGTTACGACTCTTAGTATGTTGCATGGCCCCAGTGCCTAAGAAACCAGATAAAGAAACAACCTGAAACATGGTTGTATGTGTTGGGAAAAGAAGTAGCTCATTTGGGAGAGGGCTATGTCCTATTGCTGCTTAACTTCCAATTCTTTGCTTTTAGTTAAGCTGAACAAGGAATAATTACATTGTTGCTAACACATCATTAATATTATTCTGATAATTGATATAAAGTATTTGTTAAGATAGTTTTTCATAATCTTGGGGTTGTCAATAAATAACTCTGAAGAGTTTCAAAAAAAAAACATTAACATTGCTTTAGCAAAATTCTTCTAGCTGGTTATATAAGCGAAAGACATTCCTCCCAGTGAATGGCTTTACCTTAGGATGAACGGCTTCAGGCACCAATCTTAAAATATCTAAGGATTAGCATTTTGTAAACTTATTTTAGGAGGCATACAATCAAAGAAGTCAGGTAATGGCTGAGCTGAGCTGGTTAAATGGTTCATGTTTTCCCTTCTCTTCCCCAAACACCAACCTTTCCAGGTTCTGT
>CABHPP010148567.1:0-35245 GCA_902168425.1 Peromyscus attwateri
AAAAATGAAATAAAAGGAGGAAGACATGACTATTCCTAAAGTATGGGGAAGATTTTTATTGTGGATATAAGGGAGAAAGCAGGCAGAGGGAAGAGTCCAGGCTGAACCTGGTTGACAGACTAAACCAGACCGTGAGAGGAGAGAGTGAGAAGGAGAGCGAGAGAGGAGTCATGGACCAAGATAAGTGGCAGGGCCAAGAGGCCAAGAGAGCAGTGTAGCCAAAATGCAAAATGGGTGAGTTATCTAGGGATCAGGTTTGGGGATGGGAAGCACAAGCCCCGCCCCTTGAGGGGTTTAGGGTAGGGGGCGGGGTGAGAAGTGCTGGGAGGAGTCACGGGTACTGAGCGAGATTTGTCCTGAGTTTGAGACATATTATTGCTTCCTGAGGATCGACGGAACAAAATGAGCCCAAGGAACAGTAGCCTGAAGCAGAGACTCAGAAGAATCTGGGGATGCTAGAATTTGAGGGGCTAGCACAAGCTACCACTGTGGAGATAGAAACCTACCCAGAAAGCCAGGGACCTGCCTGACACTGCACTGGGAGTGTCCCAGGACCAGTGCCCATCTGGATTCTCTCATCTCCAATTCTAGGTACTTCCTAGATTTGAAGAAGATTGGAGGAGCTTCTGGTTGGAAGTTACTGACCTATGTCTGTGCATAGCCTGGTTGACCCACAGAGGCAAAAAGAAACAGTCCCATTTGCTTGGCTGAGCCTTCAGGAGCCTGCTGCCATTAAGGTTAAAATCAGTGTTAGTGGCTGGAGAGGCAGCTCATACGTGAAGGGTGCGTTGCATACTGCTTGTACAGAGGACTGGAGTTTAGTTCCAAGTATCCATGTTTAGTGGTTCACACTGCCTCTAATTCCAGGGAATCCAAGCCCTCTTCTGGGCTCTGCAGACACCTGCACATACACAAACACATGCACGTACAAGTATAAATAAGTAAATAAATAAATGTGCGTTAGAGTTCAAACACCCCAGTCTGGAATGCTGGAGAAGAAAAATAAGACGACTTGTAGCTTGGTATGAGATAGCCAAGCTGACCATACGAGAAAGGACAGAGCTCTGGGGAGACAACAGAGCACGCGTCCGCAGTAGCTTCCTGCTGGCTCCCTTGAGAAGCAGGGCACACCACACACCACTGCCCTTTCCCCGGATGACCTTTCCAACCTCGCGGGTAGTTACACCTTTAAACACATTCTAGTATCCAATGTGTGTAATTGCAACAGGCTGAATTATGGGTAAGGATAGTTTCTGAGAAAGCCTCTGCCTGTTCCGGGAAGGAGTCTGCCCAGGGTGGGTAAGAGGAGAATGGTAGGCTAGACTGGTAAGGCCAGGTGCTAGAGGCAATCCTCTGCCCTCCATCCTCGGCTCAATCTACCCTCCACTCTGGAGGGCGTACTTGGCTTTGCTTTGCTTAGTCGTCTGTAAAAGATAAGGTCTGACTTCTTGTTCTAATTGTTCCGCAAAATGAACTCCTTTCCTTCCAGAGCCAAAGAAAGGAAGATTAATGTGGTTTAGATTTGAGGGGAAGAGGGCAAAGGCATAGCTGCCCATCCGGAACAGCAGGTAGGAACCCATTAACGATCTCCTTGGGGGCTCTCCCAGATCATCATCTGGCCTGGCCTGAAGCCCCACATCCCCCCAGGACCTATTCTGACAGAGCCGCCCTGGTCACCCCCTGTGAGACCATGCCTGTTAAGGCAGTGTGGTTGTCTGGGTCAAGAGAATATGCCAATGGCGCCTGGCAGGTGATGGTTACATAAGCATTCCATCAGCACCCGAGTGGAAACAATGCCCCATCACCGCTGAGGGAAGAGAACATGCCAGGGGCAACATGGGGCGCACACACACACACACACACACACACACACACACACGCACACACAGTAGCCTGTTGGAAATATTCTCCAGTATAGTGATTTTTATTTTTATTTTATTTTTATTTTTTTGCCCTATCAGAAGAAATAGGAGAAAAGTCTCTGTCATCTGTTAGACTTGGGGTGTCCTAAAATACAGCCTGCTTCAGCCTTTGCTAAGCTGGTGGGGGGTGCTTATTTTTATCATTGTTTATCTTTTATTCTCGTTTCGAGTGGCAAATGCTTTGTTCGCTTTTCTCGGTGAAGCGAGAACAGACTGATTGGCCCTCTGGGTGTCCGGGAATGAAAGGTCATTCATCCACTCTGCAAACACATCCACTGGGGTGGAGAGAGCCCAGACAGCCTGTGAGTTGGAAACACCCCTCCTGTGGCGCCCCTCCACATGCTCTCCTCTCAAGACAGAGGGGTCTGGGGACTGGTTCCCAAGACCATTCAGCATGGTCAGGACATGGGCTGGGGTCTTTAAACCACACACACAGAGAAACCAGTAAAAGTGAGTTCATAAATACACCAGAAAGAGAAAACTAGGACAAGATGGAAGTGGAAAAGGTTGGAAAGTGAATGGTAGAGAGGGAGGGGGCATTGGTTTCTTTCTTTGAGAGCTATTTTTACCTGGAAAACAACTGGACCAGGGGGCTGGAGAGATGGCTCGGTGGGTAAGAACACTTGTTGCTTTTATGGAGGGCTGGTATTTGGTTCCCAATGCCCATGCTGGGCAGCTCACGACTAATTGTAATTGTAGTTCAAAGCTATCTGTATACCAACAGAAGAATTCTAAACTAAGGATTCTTTTCAAAACATTGGTTGAAGCAAGACCATCCCCCCCAACTCACATAGACACGGCGTGTAGCACCCTGATGAGTGCATAGTAAATTTCACCATCTCATGATGGTGTTTCCGTGTATACATGTAAGCATGAATGCCTTCACTCATGTCTGTGTGTATGGAGGCCAGAGGTCAATATCAGGTTCTTCCTCTGTTGCTCTCCACCTTATATTTTGAGACAGGGTCTCTCACTGGGCCTGGCACTTGCCAGTTTGGCTAGACTGGATACCAGGAAGCCCCAGGCATCTTCCTGTCTCTGTCTCCCCCACACTACTGCTGGGCTCACAGCAAGCACTTTCCCAGCGGGCCATCTCCTGGCCCCTCATGTAATGTGTTTTAGAGTTGTCTGGTAGAAAGGAGACCCAGCTGTTCAGGGATGCACAACTCTAGGGTGGATTTGAGGGCACAGCAGCCAGGAGGTCCTCACTTGGCCTGAGTCTGTGGTATAGAGACCAGAGTGGTACATCTCCAAGGGTCTCCGCCAGGATCTCAACTCTGCATGAAGTGCATGTCAAAAGGATGAGGAAGAATTGTAGCATTAAAGAAATCACTGTGAACTCGTGTGAAGAGAGGTAAAATCCCAAGAGCAATTGAATTTTTAAAGGAGAACAATATGCATGCTAGCACAATGCAACAAAAACCAAGCTGAAAGAATTTAGGAGGAAAGGGGCTCTTTTAAAGACGTGTCTAGAGCAGGAATGAAGACAAGAAAAACACAGAAGAACACTAAGATTATGTTTTGTACCTACTTAAAATACACCGACTATACACATTTCATACTGAGAAACCTGCCAGTCACCAAGGAAAAAAATAAGAGAACATTTCTCCTTTCTATTCTCATTTTCATAGGACCATAGATTCCTTAAAGCATCAATCAAGCCATAGATGAAGTGTGGCTAAGGGTTTAGGTCAGCAGAAAGCAAGTGGAGAGAGGAGGGAGAGATGGAGGCAAGAGAAAAGGAGTGGGAAGATTTGCTAGAAAAAAAAACTGCTTATGAAACTCATAAGCCCCTTGAAAAGGGACATACCTTTAATTCATTTATATCATTATTAGTTATTATGAACTCCAAATCTCAAACTCTTAATTTACAAGTATCTTTTCTAATAGGAGAGTGTCTTTTCCAGATAAAGATGAATCGAACAAATATTCACCAGAGTAAGTGAAAAAAAAATGTAAGCTAACATAAGCCATTTACATTTGTGGATTGTAACAAATGCCACCTCAGAGTGCCCAGAGGTTCTATATAAATAAACACTGCCAAGTCACTGCCAAGTCACAGTCTGTCTCCTCAGAATACACAGCAAACAGGACGTGTGTCGGATAGATGATAACACAACGTTTCTGGGGTGGGAGTGTAGATAAACTGGTAAGCATATTAGTGATTGCCAGCAACTAACTGTGCACATTTAGAAGCAGAGATGCCATTTAGCAGGACAAACTAGTGCCAGGCTAGTGCACAATGGCAGGTTACAGGAATACACTAATAGTGAACCTATCATTGGGCAAAGAAGTCATAGATAATTGTGTGTGCTGGACACAGCAGTGCGACCTAACAAGGAGGCCAGTAGTGTATGCAAATGTCCAGTGGGTGAACTCAAGGAGGTCTTCCATCGAGCTGATACCTTCCCTGGAGCTGCTTGCTCTATCAGGGACTTGGTGAGTTCAGAAATAGTACATTGTCATGGCTGGTGGATGGCCCTTCCATTATGCAGTTGGTACAGCTAACACTGTAGCGAAGGAAAACAAAAACAAAACAAAACAACAGGGGCTAAAGTTCATGGATTTAAGATTTTGTTAAATTTGTTGTTAGTGAACAAGATATGCAAAATATAATAATGTTATTTTATTTCACACGGATTAAGACATGTTTCCCATAATATTATGTGTACTTATGGATATCTACCCTTATGAATACCTACAGAGACTGAACCTTTCCTAATGAGAAAGACAGATTGATTAAGTATGTTGAGATAATCTAACACAAGAAACGAACTGAGGAGGGTCCAACATCTACTTTAGAGCGCCCATGTTGTTTAAATAATTCAGAAGGATTACATGAAAAGGAAAGGCATGTGTTCTCTGTGGCACTTAGGAAAGAATGGGACAATTGAATGCACATTGCAGGAAAATCCTGACTTGCCTCAAAGAATTTCTTTTAACTGCTAATTGTTGAAAATAAATGTGTTTAGGAACAATGGGACACTCTCCATTACTGGGGTTTCCAAGCACATTATCAACTGGACGACACAATCACTGAAAACATCTGGTACTGTCTTACAGGTTCAGACCCAGAATCTGCTTGGACTGAATGCACATTAAAGCACACGGGGCTGAAGAAGCTTGGGGTAGAGAGAGTGGTTGGAGAAGCTGGCCTTCCACCTCCTTCATGAAAAAAGGAATAATCACTAAGGTTCTGTAAATAAAAAAGTTTGAGTCTAACGAACTCTGGAAATGTAAAATTCATTTTCATGATCTTTAATCAGTTAGGATGAGATATGCCCCAGCCACTAACAAAATCCCAGATTTCTGTGGCTCACCCTGTGTATGCGTCTGTCTTCAGTAGAGTATCTTGAGAACCACAACCAAGAGCAGGACACCCAACATCTTCTTCTGGTTCTCTTCTGGCCTCCTATCTCACAGATGTGCAAACACCACACACACACACACACACACACACACACACACACACACACATACACACCCACGCATGCACACACTGCTCATGAGACTTTTTTTCCTTTTTGAAGCTAGTCACAGGCTCACTTAACCGTGAGGTGTGGGGCGCGGAAAAGACAATGCGTTTTTCCATTTTCTCATAGAAGAAAAGCAATTTGTGTATAAATGTGTATGTATTCATGAATGTGAATGTGTGGAGGACAGAGGACAACCCATCCCTCAGGCACCGTCCACCTCCTTCTTGAGACAGCCTCTCGCTTTCCTGAAGCTCACTGAGCAGATTGGGTGGCGCTGGCCAGTGGGACAGGAAGCTACCCGTCTCTACCCCAGCACTTGGGTTACATGCCATCTCACACTCGTGGGTTTTCATGTCATTCGTAAGGATCAAACTCAGGTCTTCTTGTTTGTGTGGCAGGCACTTCACCAACTATCTCCCCAGCCCCTGAAAATGACAATTTTAATGAGCAATAACTAAGGCTGATTAAATTATAAACACATTCAAACTTTCACAGAGCAAAACAAAACACCTTGAAAAGCCGCGCTGCTTCCTCTGCTGGGGCTGGCGCTGTCCCTGCCATGCACATTCTCTGTAGCCCTGAGAGGCAACTTCTCCTTTCTGTGCTTCAGTCTCTGTAAAACAGGAACAACCTTTCTCTATCTCAGGATCATCGATTCAGTGCCATGATACAAATACAATTTCCTCTAACATTCCAATAATCATAAGAAGGGAATGGATAATGAGTAAGTGTTCTCATCCTCAAACCAATCCCCTATGTGTTGGATACATCTTTTGTAATTGTCTTAATATCCTTTGAGCTATCTTCCATGTTTTCTAAAGAACTTGTTCGAAGTACATGTCCTGTTCCGTGTCACCCAGGCAGACAGAGGCAGGAGACCCACAGAGGGTATCCTGAGGACACCTAGAGCTGGTATTGGGTTCAGAAGCAGACAGTCCCAGGTCCTAACATCCACCATGCCCATTTGTGTTCTCGCCTTCTCTCTGTTTGGCTCTCACTTCCAAACTTCTCACTCTACAGTGTATTGGCAAGGAGAACAGAGAGTGTAGGCTAGTTCGTATATGCAGAGACCTCTTGACAGTCCATTAGTCAAAAATAGCTCTAGTTCACTGGCCTGGCCCCATGAGGAGGCCACATGAGAGAGACTGGGCACATGATCCAGGGGGTTTGAATCACAGACTGCCCAGATGTTCCAGGCACCTGCGTTCTGTGTGCAGATGGCTGTGTAGTAAGTGTGGCATCCGGGAATGTGGGCCCAGGTCCACTTGCACCCAGTTAGGGGAAAGTCCCTTCTGCAGGAACTGACTGTGACTTGGAAGGTAAAGTGGAAAGTCTGGAGGCACAGGTCAGGGACAACATGGGGTAGAGACAGATCCCAGGGCACTGCTTGCCAATTATGCCTTACTGGGGGGGGGGGGGTGTACGACACAGTGGCCACAGAAGAGTAGAGTCCTGGTGAGGTCAGGAGCGGGTGCACATACCTACATCCAACATAAGCAGCCAGTGCTTGCCAATATAACCAGAAAGGTCTACCAAAGATCCTACAAGATATCAAAGGTAGAATTTGTAGTGACTTCCCTCAAGGAACTCATACATTCAGGGTTTTGTTTTGTTTTGTTTTTGAGAGCATAAAATTATACAACTAAGAACAAAACAATAAGACACTGTAAAATAACCACTTAAAATGCAGAATTTAGATGAAGTAGAGTGCAAAAGTGGTTGTAAATTATTGAGCAAGTTTTCATGGGTAATTTATATTGTGGCCTAATTTGTACCTCTTACACAATTCCAGTGACTTACACTCACGTAGCATGATTCTTAAAAGTTCTTATTAATAAAAATAAGCCTGGATCCAAGTATTGGGGTGAATGCTGGAAGATCAGAGAAGCAGAACAAACCACAGCTTCCTCACCTCGCCAATTCCTCAGCTGATCCTGTTTCCTCAGACTGGAAGCTTCTGAGTTCTCATCCAAATGGATCTCAGCTGAACTGCTACTCAAAAGCCTAAAAGCTTAACCTGCTCCCGTTCCTGGTTTTCATGCCTTATATACCTTTCTGCTTTCTGCCATCACTTCCTGGGATTAGAGGCATTTGAGTCACCATGCCTGGCTGTTTCCAGTGTGGCTTTAAACTCAGAGATCCAGATGGATCTCTGTCTCCCAAGTGATAGGATTAAAGGCGTGTGTGCCACCATTTTCTGGCCTCTATATCTAGTGGCTGTTCTGTTCTCTGAGCCTAGATAAGTTTATTAGGGTGCACAATATTTGAGGGAACACAATATCATCACATACTCCCATATAAACAGATCATATTTAATTGTTAAGATACCTTGTCCTTTGGAAAAACCAGTATTACAAAGCAGTGTTATCTCTGCACTCCTGTGGTTCCAGCCACCAGAGAGGCCACAGCAGGAGGACCACTTGAGCCTGGCAGTCACTGGCAAGCCTGGACATCATGCCCATGCCCTATCTTTAAAAAAATCAAGTCTAGGAATGGGGAGATATCTCGGTCCATAAATGCTTGCTTTAAAAGTGTGAAGACCCAAGTTCAATCCCCAGAACCCACTTTAAAATGCCAGTAGTGACGGTACACACTTGTAATCAGAGGGCTGGGGAGGTGGAGGAGACAGGCAGATACCTGCAGCCTCATGGTCGGGCAGCCTTTCCTGATTGATGAGAGATCTTGTATCAAAAACCAAGATGAACAGCTACCTGAGTAAAGACACCCGAATTGCCCTGTGTTCTCCACATGCAAGTGCTTACACATGCACCTGGACACACACACACACACACACACACACACCCATACACACCCATACACACCACATATACACACCACATATACACATATACACAACATATACCACTCATAGACATTCTCTCTCTCTCTCTCTCTCTCTCTCTCTCTCTCTCTCTCTCACACACACACACACACACACACACACACACACACACCATGCATACATATACCATAAACATACATATACATACACACATCCCAAATACACCAAAGAGCAAATGTAAATGAACATTGCCATCCTCCCCCCAAAACAAGAAGACCCCTTTGAGGAAAAGTTACTAACCACTCTGTTATAAGATTAAGGCATGCTGAAGTCTTTTGAAATGATTAGGGCAACACTTAAAATATCGGCATTCTATCCTTTGTGATCTCCAATGATAGCCAGGCATCAAACTGCAGCCCTGCCTTTGGGCTTTTATCAATTAAAAATGAATGCTGTGTTAGCAGTGTAGCAGTTCAGAACTGGGTTGTCAAAGCAGGGAGACAGGACAGTACCACCTGTAGAGTCCCAGTGTCTGGGACCTACATCCCACTCTAGGAAAGAGCATAGTAGACTTCTCACACTGCTCAGCATGCTTACAGACAGGACAACACCAGATTCATGGAGTACTCCCTGCTCATGTATTCCCTGAACATACTGGTGTGAGCTACTCACTCCAGACAAGGTGGGAAATATGATTTTTTCATTTAAGGACTCTGATTTTGAATTCATCCCAACAAACTGACTCCTGTAGAAGAGTGTTCCTCTTTCATTATGAAAATGGGATGCAGGAAGGATTCAGTGTTTTCTTTTCTCAAGGACAGACTAAAATCCTAATGTTTCTAGGAGCATCTCAAATGATTGAAAGGTCACAGCTAACAAAGGCTGACAGGGAGGAGACAGGGCAAGCTTGCCTGGGGTTGCTGAAAGAGACGCCGCTCATCCAGCCAAATGGGTCTGTTTCCCCCCCCCCCCCTCCCCCGCTTCCCTCTTTGGAAAAAAGCTTCATGTTAAAGTACCCTGAGATAGCCCAAATGTATTATTCTGATCAAAGTAACTAATTTTTCAAGGAGCTTAATGCAGCTGTCAGTGTGGACATGGGGGTTACCGTGTTGAAATTCTGTTGACAGCGAGTGTTCACAAGGTGAACATCTTATTATAGGCCACCTAGAGGGCTGGACATGAGACCCCTCCTTTCTCAGCCCTATTTTTAGAGGACTCATGTGATACATGGCTCTTGCACCTGTCAGCGACAGACGCAGCCAGCGGCCACCACCGGCCTGTCTGTGTTGTTACTGTACTTGTGGGCACACAAGGACAGCCAGGTTGGGGCTAGGGCTGTGTGAAGGTCACTGTGGCTCGTGGCCTTCAGACAAGGATACTTATGCTGCTTACTCTTGCCCAGCAGCTCACACTCACTGACTTCCCATGACAGTAGCTACAATTGTTTGGCAGGAAGGAAAACAGCTTTCCAGTTTGTTATTCAAAACAAAAATTGAGGGGCATGCAATGAATGTATAAATACATACACATTTGTGTGCACTACACATGGGAGATTTAAATGACATATAAACCTGACAGTTATAGGCTAGACTGAGGAGGAGCAGGAAGGTCACAGAAACCCTGGAACCTTTACCTCCTGAACCTAGGTTGTTCTTATATTTTTAACAGCTAGAATGCTTCCTTGTCACTTGTGGAAGTTTTCTTTATTTGTTTGTTTTGTTTTTCTAAGCTCTTGGTGCCAAATCTGCTCTATACTATTGTTTTAAAAAGAGAGAGAAAAGGAAGAGGATGATAAAAGGAAAGAAGAGTGAGGAAGAGGGAGACCAGGAAAAAGAGGAGGAGGATGGGGGAAGGGGAGGGAAGGAGGAAAGGAAGAAAGGAAGGAGGGGAAGGAAGGGAAGAAGGAAGGAAGGAAGGAAGGAAGGAAGGAAGGAAGGAAGGAAGGAAGGAAGGAAGGAAGGAAGGAAGGAGGAGAAGTGTTGAAAAGAGGAAGCATGCATTGACATGAGTCAGGTTCATACTCTGAGTGTATGGAGCCATTAGAAACACATTGGTTAATTCTCAAAACCTTCATGAATGGTTGTATTTCATCAGAATTCAGTTATAATATTTGTTCACTTAAACATCTTGTAAAATGGCATTGCATAAATGCTACAGTATGTAGAAGGGTACAAAGAAGACAATTGGCATTACTGGTAAACCAGCCCCTCCTCTAAATCAACTAATACTGAAGCTCTCCTTTGTCCCCTCCCCTCTTGCTCACACACCACTTTTTACAGGAAGCAAGGCATGGCAGAGGAAAGAGGGTGAGAGTACCCCACCACACACACACACACTCACACACACACACACACACACACACACACACACTCATACACATGTACATGTACACACACTCACACACTCATACACATGTACACACACACACACACTCACACACTCATACACATGTACACACACACACACACACACACACACACACACACACACACAAGAAAGGGACCTGGAATACCAGCACCTCTGACTCTGGAGCTTCTCTTGAAGGCATTGCCTGGGTACCAGTTCGTTCTGAGATCACTTCTCACACAGATTCTGCACAAGTCAATCTGAAAGCAGCAAGAGGCACACAGGGAAAACACTCCGAAGAGCAGTCATCATTTCCTGCGAGCTAATGCACTTCTGATGTGCTGAAAAGGCAGCCTGAATTTCCTCCTCGCATCATCCCCACCTGGCAGCGAGAATGAATTTTTTCCCTGTCATTTATTTGAGGGAGTTGAGAATGGAACCCAGAGCCTTGTGCATACGAAGGACACATTTTATCACTGTTCATCCTCAAACCCCATTAGGTCTGTTTCTACAAAGGAGGAAACAAGGCACAGAGAAGCTTCCTCAAGGTTGCGCAGCTTGTGCAGCTTAGTCTGAGGCAGGGCCAGAGTTTCAATGTAATTGGCCACATAGTCCAACCTCTTAGCTGTGAACACGGGGGCACAAAGGGGAACCTAGGCTATTCTGTGAAACTTACCCACACCAAGAAACTGTGCAACACTAGTTCAGAAATCATCCAGGCACTCTGTAAGGTTTGCAGAAGGGTGGTACCAACAGAAAGGAGACCACTTCCCTGGAGATAATGAGCAGGCAGCTGCCCATCCCCTGCCTTGATCCCATCCTAGAGACACTGTGCTAGGTGGTGCAGCATGGGAAAGATCTGTCCATCTTGCTGAGAGTAAGAATGCTGTCCAGAGTTGTCAGCAGAAGTCCATTTTAGGTTCTAGAAACAAAAGCTCCGACTTAAGGACTTGCTGTGTGTCAGGAAGGGGTTCATACTCTTCCCATTTCTCCTCATGCCCACCCCTCTGCACAAATATTTCTGAGTCATCTCAATCAGAACCAGCCACCAATAGGACACCCTGTCTCAGAAACACGTCTATTGATGTTAGCCTCTATACATTTCTCCCTGTTTTTTTTTTTCCTATACTGCTTATGATGTTTGTGCAGCTGCTTCAGAACTAAATATGCAATCAGGGTGATGCAATTAGATGCCTTCCTTATCATGGAAGGGAGAAAATGCCAACTCAAATTTGATGCAATTTTCAAATGCTCCATGCTACAAAATGATAAGTTCACTTAATTGATGTGATCTTAATTGGAGTCACAGGGGAAACTAAAAGGCACAGTGAGTTGGGTTGTTTGTGTTTTTAATAGCACTGTTTGCCTGAGATTGGACCATTATCTCCCTCTGATTTCCCAAATGATGAGGAGTTTGTATTGCTGAAGTTTAATGAGACGGGAATGCCATGGCACAGCATTTTTTTCTGGCTTTTTCTGTTGTGCTTTTGTTCTTAGAATATTTGGATATTATGGGCTATATATTGAGGATGAGCCACTATGAAAAGTACTTTAGACAACTCTGTTCACCTCTCAGTGATTAGATACACACAGATAATCATTCATGGTCATTGCTATCAACTGGTGACATTCTTTCTTTCATTAAAACTTTATTTAGGCCCAGCAGTGGTGGCACCTGCCTTGGATCCCAGCACTCGAGAGGCAGAGCCAGGCAGATCTCTGTGAGTTCAAGGCCAGTCTGGTCTATAGAGCAAGATCCAGGACAGGCACCAAAACAACACAGAGAAACCATGTCTCAAAAAAAAAAAAAAAAAAAAAAAAAAAAAAAAAAAAAAAAAAAAAACTTTATTCAATCAGTTAATATTTACTGAGCCCAAGACATCTTGAAAATGTTGTTAACATAGAAGTGCCAATGCACAACGTTAAATCCCTGCTCTAATTGCACTGTAACCAGAAAGAGAAAGTAGAAAACCACGTGTAAGACCCTGGAATAGATCAGAAGGCATACTTCGACCAGGAATGATCAACAGATTTAAAATATGAGGCTGAATTTTACCAGAGGATGGATGTGTTATGACCACAGTAGAACAGGGTTATGGAGACACAACTATGGCTTTAGTATGTCTTCTTAAGTTCATCCAACGGAACAACTTTCATATATCTCATCATTTTTCATAGCTGGAATTCTTTTTTTAATTTTGTATTTCATGAGCTTCTCTTAAAAGGAAGAATCAGAGCAAGGCTTAGTGGCGTGTCCTTGTAATCTGAGCACTTGGGAGGCTGAAGCAGGGGAATTGCTGTGAGTACAAGGCCAGCTTAGGCTACATAGTGAGTTCAAGATCAGCCTGGATTGTAGAATAAGACCTGTCTCAAAAATAGAAGGGAGAAGGAGAAAAGAAACAAAAAGAATGAGTCAGGCAGCATACTTTATCGGTAAGTACACAATGTTGTACGTTTCTCAAGAACATGTTCTGTAAAGCATCGTGCCGCATATTTAAGAATGAGAATGTTGCTTTGTATAAAGTAATGTGATTCAATTCATTAGAAGTGTTTAGCTATGAAACATGCCCAGTTTCTCACTCTGAGGTATCAGTTTGCCAAGTTGATTTAACATTTGATGAGATCTCTCCAGTGAATTTTTGGGCTGATCATCCACAAATAACTCCACCCATAGAGAAGTCTGAAAATATCTAAGACAACTAATGTACTTTCCTAAGTGGAATAAGGAAGCACATATAACTCCATCACAGTGTCCTAGTGCCTCTTAACCTCTTTTGTGATAACCATGAGCCCTAGTTAGCTATGTTCAGTGCTATGGAAGTCATAAACAAAGACATGACCACAACATTCATAATAGAAGACATCTTTTCCTTATAAGAACAGTGGGTGAAACAGAAAGTCTGTTCTGGTTTTAGCTTGCCACTATCAATATGAAGAGTTCCTTAATGTCCCTGATTCTTTATTACTTTATACAAAATCTGGAGGAGTGGTATGCATGGTCCATCATCTCTAAAATCTGAATTCTAGTAGAAATACAAAACAAGACATGATTGACTCAGGTTTACTTAGAATCTGTCAGTGAAGTAGTTATGAAAGGAGATTCTAGCTTTTGATGGAAAGTCAGACCAGATTTGCAATTCCAAGTCTCTACTAACTTACCTTTGTGAAACTGAGCTGTCCACTTCCTGTGTCTGTAATTGCCTTTTCTATAAAGTAATGTGGGATCTTTGGCAGGAGGAACTCCTTTGGAACACAGGCTGTGCGATTCTCATGGTATCTTTCATTCTTGTTTCCCATAGCTCCACAGTAGTCAGGATTCCTTTAGAGAGTTGGGGAGATATCTTAGTGAGAAAAGTGCTTGCCGCACAGGCATGAAGACCTGAGTTCAGTTGCCCAGGATACACATAATCATTGGGTGGGGGTGGTGAGTACGTCCAATCCCAGTGTTCAGTCTGTGGAGACAGGTGGAACCCTGAGCCTCTTCACTGTTCAGCCAGCCTGGCCTGACCAGTGAGTTCTGGATAAAAGCGAAAGACTGTCTCCAAAAACAAGGTGATGGCATCCTAAAAACAACATCTGAGGTTGACCTCTGGTCTTCACACACTTATGCAAACACATGTGTACATACATGAACACACACACAAGAGAGAGAGAGAGAGACAGAGAGAGACGGGGGGGGGGGGGGCAAGGTCACATAGAAAATGTTGCCAGATCTTTAGCTTCCTTGAAGTTGGATAAATATACTTACCTTCTATAGTAGGGAAAAGTAAGATGAATATAAACATGTTTCTATGTTGAGTGAACTTTTCTCAACACAATTTAGGTTTTAAAGTTCTGTGATGCTGAAACTAGCCAGGACTGTTGAATCCTCCAACTTTAGACCTTATCATAGATCATTTGCTGTGTGAGTCAGGAGTTTCTTTCCTCTATTTTGTTTTGTATTTCCCAAACTAAAGGGGTTTCCAGTCCCTTTGAAGACAGTTTGCTTCTAGAACATGAGTTCTCATGTTCCCCAGTTCCTTCTTCTCTGAGGTCCACGTGTTCATAATCCATGTGGGGTTGGAAGATGAAGAAGAGCCTTGTAAGTGCTCTCCAGACTCTCAGAGTGGTACAGATCCACAGCTGCTGCATTTCCTCCCATGGAGCTCCATTCATAAAGACTTCAAGCTCTAGTAGAAACTTCTCGACCTCATATTGCAATCATCACTGGTCCATTTTCTGGGTTCCGTATGAGATCCACCAGGACAAGGGATGTTTCTTATCTTTCTTTGAATCTCTGGTATTAAGAATTATGAAAGAAGGGAGAAGGGAGGAAGGGAAAGGAGAAAAGAAGGAAGACATGAAAACTACTATTTTACTTCATCAGGAACCAGCACTTCAGAATTCCCAAACACTTGGGCAAGGTAACCAACTGCTTGGTGCATGCTGCCTGCACCAGAGTCATGCAGGGGACACTCAGGAACTGGGCACAGCTGGAGGATGTGTTAGACGTGGGTGGAGTTTGTGTACCTCTATATAAAGGAAAATAATGCTCAGATGCATCCTAATGTCTTAATTTATCCAAACACCCTATTTAATCTTGCTTTATAATGAATACAATGTCTTGTTAACTCTTGTGTATTTGAAGCGTGCATTAATGAATCAGAGTGCTTATTTTCTTTGTATTATGGTGATTATAAATTTAAGTTCAGGAACCTTCATTTCCACATCTCTCACCTCTCAGCACAGACTGGGAATTATTTATTAACAGGACTCTATTCTTTGAATAAAAGGCTAATAGGCTTCAGTGAGCGGGTTTTCTGGGAAAGTTAATACTGAGAAGTGAGTTTTAGTGGCGAGTTTAGGTTGCTGCTCTTTGCCCACTACAAACAACCCCGTTCTTTGCACACGGAATCTAGTAGGTCCGTGTATAAATGTATCAACAAGGTATCTTACAGTATTGATGGAAAAGAAAATATTTACCCAACTGCACCCTCAGTGCAAGAAGACCAAAGGTAGGTGCTTAGTCCTGAGCCAATCACTCATCTCG
Source organism: Peromyscus attwateri (assembly GCA_902168425.1). Taxonomy (NCBI): domain Eukaryota; kingdom Metazoa; phylum Chordata; class Mammalia; order Rodentia; family Cricetidae; genus Peromyscus; species Peromyscus attwateri. The sequence continues at coordinate 15,556 of CABHPP010148567.1, forward strand.
TCCTCTCTAAGGCTCAGGCCACTGGGGAAGAGACGGAGGAACGAATGTAAGAGCTGGGAAGTAAGGAGAAAGGCGATGAAGTCATCTTCTGGGCAAAACACAGCCCTTGCAATCACAAACTCACAGCAATTGTGGATGCCCACACTGGGTCGGAATAAGAATGGACACATCAGCCATTCAGTGGTGTCAGTCTTTAATCCCAGCTCTTGGGAGTCAGAGGCACGTGGATCTCTGTGAGTTTGTGGCCAGCCTGGTCTACAAAGTGAGTTCCAGGACAGCCAGGATTGTTACATAGAGAAACTCTGTTTCGGAAAGAGAGAGAGAGAGAGAGAGAGAGAGAGAGAGAGAGAGAGAGAGAGGGAAGAGAAGAGAAGAGAAGAGAAGAGAAAAGAAAAAGAAAGAAAAGAAGAAAGAGAGAGAGAGAGAGAGAGAGAGAGAGAGAGAAAGAAAGAAAGAAAGAAAGAAAGAAAGAAAGCAAGCAAGCAAGCATGGACCCATCAACAGTCAGACAAGGACAGAGGAGGGACTGGGGCGGTGGGGGTATGGCGTGCAACCCCTTGAAAACCTGTTGAATATTAACTACCTCTAGAGTCATTGAAAGGAAGGACCATTGCCTTCAGTTGTGTGCCCACAGGTGATCCCATCGAGCTCCAATGGAGAGTTCTAATCCAGTGGCCACCCAGATGGCCTTAGTAAGCACATGCCTTTAATCCCAGCGCTTGGGAGGCAGAGATAGGCAGATAGATCTCTGTGGGTTTGAGGCCAGCTTGGTCTACAGAGAGAGTTCCAGGACAGCCACAGGAGTTACACAGAGAAACCCTGTCTCAAACAAACAAACAAACAAACAAAGGATCATAAAACAAAACCAAAAGTCATGAATCCAGGAAAGGAGCAGGTAGGAGTGGGGAACCATGGTGGACAGGAAAGAGCAGGAGATTAAGAGAGGGTGTAAGGGAGAGAAATCAGGATACGTTATATAATTGCATAAAATTTTCAAATAAAAAAGTAATTTATAAAAGCACAAATGACCAATAAATACATTAAAATATAAAAGAATCCTATCATTAAAGAGCATAAATATGTTACAAAATGTCACACTGTATTGCATAAATATGCATAATTGCTATGGGCTGATGGAAAATAAAACTGATTAATAAACTTTCATTTAGCCAAATCGTTGAATCCATAATTCCTGTGGTCATCAGTGGTCAGGAACAATGAGGAAGCTTTTGTGTTTGAGCTAGTGATCCCTGATTCCTCCAACCCACCTTTCCTTCCCTGGATCTCTGTTTAGAAGATGCCACTAGGCACTCAGCCAATGTCTCCAACACAAGCTGAAGAGTGAGTTTTGTAACTGGAGTCTTGGTTTGCTATGAGTTCTCGTGTAACCTCTAGAGGGAACAATGGAAAACAGAATTAGAAGTTCAGCTGTCACTTACACAGCAATACTGTTAGCAAGGGCAGCATGAGTTTAACTTGTCCCATTGTCTTCAAGGAACTTCTTCAGGAGATGTGAACAAAATGATTCATTCAAGCATGTCAATTGGAAGGTGGGATTTGGGTGTCTGGGGGCTGTTTTATTGGTTCTCTGCTAGGAAGCTTGATCCAATAGAGAAAGACTGGGGTAGGACATAGTCCAAGAATTATGGCTGCTATTTCTAGTGCTTCCAGCAGCTCGGCAAGGCTGATTTTACTGTACCTGGGGAAGAGCCAACCTCCGGGCAATATGAGGCCATACTGGTCGTCCTTAGGTAGCCTGACACGTGGCAATCAGGTCTCCTGCAAGCAATGCTTTTGCATATTGCATAACTCTTCACTAGAGGTTAAAGGGTTACAGACATGTGGCATGGGTGGAAACATTTGGGAGAAAAGGACAGCCAGAACACTCATTTGATTTAACAGGTGTTTATTGAGTAGCTGCTGGATGTCAGGCTCTACTGTAAATGCTGGGAAGACAAGAAAGCACAGGAACAGACATTGTCCAGAGCCTCTACCTCAGGATTTACCTTCTGGCAGAGCAAGCATGCACCCCATCCAGGTGCATACATTGAGTCTGCTGCCCAGTTGCCCATGAAGTTTACTCCTTCTAAAGTATTTCCTTGGTCACAGAAATTCATATGCAAACAAGACATATATGAAAATTCTGGTTTACTAAAAAAAAAAAAAAAAAAAAAAAAAAAAAACCAATTTAGCCACAGTTTTATTATATCAGGCTGGCCTCAGACTCATCATCTTCGTGCTTGTGCCTACAGGCCTGAATCATTTGAATCCTTCTTTCTTCCTCCCTCCCTTCCTTCCTTCCCTCCTTCCTCCCTCCCTCTCCCCTTCCCTCCCTCTTTCCCTCCCTCCCTCTCCTTTCTCTTTCTTTTTCTTTCTTTCTTTCTTTCTTTCTTTCTTTCTTTCTTTCTTTCTTTCTTTTCTTTCTCTCTCTCTCTTTCTTTCTTTCTTTCTTTCTTTCTTTCTTTCTTTCTGTAGATAATGTATAGATTTCTTTAGAGTGAGAATAAAAGCATAGACTATGCTCCCAGGACAAGGACAGGGAGGGTCCCATAAGCATGTAGCTCAAGAACTCCTTTAGGCTTTTCATTACCAAAGGGCGGAGGAGAGCTGGTAGTGAAGGGACAGATTTATTAAAAAGGGAGAGTAAGGTAAAGGAGTGAGGAAGCCTGCACAAGCACGTGACTCAAGATCTGTGAGTGACAACTCTGGCTACAACTAAGGACAGCCAAGGCCCTCATTCTGGACAACGACTTCTCAGTTCTCACAAGCCTTCCTGAGACAGTGAGTCCAGGAAGGGGTGAGGCTCCAAGCCTCTCACAGGTGCTGTCAGAGCCACAGGCCTGAAGAGAAGCTACGCCCCCCTCTGCATCCTGCATTCCATCGGTGCACAATGTCAGTAATATAAACAGCTGTTTCATAGGATCGCTGAGTAGATTCAATGCAGTAATGCCTATGAAATCCCTTACTCCTGACATGTCATAAATGGCACCCTTTAGTTTTCAGTATTAATTTGCTATAAATATGTTGGCCCCAGATGTGCCCAGGTAATCTCACTGCGGTAGCATAGTACTTCTGGTGTCAATCTAGTCTATGTGTTATTCTGTCCCCTGCAGAATAATTTTTGCTAATTATTCTGCACATGGGAAGGTTTAGAATGTGCCTGTTGACTGCTCTCCAGGGCATGTGTCTGATATCCTTCACACGGTCCCTCAGGACACAGTGTATGAAGTCACCTCCCCTTCCATCCTCCTCGTTCTTTCCACGCTGTGTATTCTTCTCCTCAGCCAGAGTCTGGATCTCAGGAATAGCTGTCTCCTGCCCTGCATTTGCTCAAAATCCTCCACCTACTCCAGCGACCTTGTCTTTGGGAGTTGTCCTTGTTCTCAGATCAATTCATTCTGCTGTTTTTATTCCTCCACCTCCTAGCCTGTCTGCAGCCTTATTTTTATGCCCTTTGTTCATGGTTCTTTTTCATCTGTAGGTTCTGAATGCTTGGTTTTCACAGGAAGGAGGACCTTCACCACGATCACATAACAAACAAATGCTAAGGGGTCATTGCTATACCCAATGAATTCCTAGGAAGAGTAAGAAGTATCTGGACGTTTCATAGCTGAGAACTGTTCAAACTGTCTCTCATTGTCTTCATAAGTGAGAAAAGCATGCTCAACATCAGTTTGGTTTGCTTTTCCCCCAAAGTAGCTATTTACCTTAGTAAGTGTGCTGGATGGTTTTTGTCAACCTTCATAAACCTAGGCATATCTGGAAAGAGGGAACCTTAACTGTGAAAATGCCTCCATAACACTGGCCTATAGGTAAGCCTGGTCAGGGGCATTATCTTTCTTGGTTCCTGCCCTGACTTCCCTCAGTGATACTGTTAATCTGGAAATGTGAGCTGGAATAAACTCTCTCCTCACTATGGAGCTTTGGGCCATGATGTTTTATCACAACAGAAATCCTAACTACTAAAGAGTGACACTACACTGCACTACAGAATTATACCACATTACACCACACCACACCACACCACATGACACCACACCACACTACACCACACTACACCACACCACACCACACCACACCACACTACACCACACCACACCACACCACACCACACCACACACCACACCACATCACACACTACACCACACCACACCACACCACACCACACCACACCACACCACACCACACTACACCACACTACACTACAGAACTACTCTAAGGAACTAAACCATACTACACTACTCTATGCTAATGAACCATTTTCTCACTTGTGACTAAAACTTTGTGAAAATAATTAGATACAAATAAGAACTTCCATGGCAGGGCCTGCAAAGATGGCCCGTGGGTTAAAATCACATACTGCTTTTGCAGAGAACTAAAGTTCACTTCCTAGAAGACATACTGGGTAGCTCACAACCACCTGAACTCCACTTGTTACCCTCTTCTGGGCTCTGTGGGCACTGCACTCATGTGCACAAACCCACACATACACACACACACACACACATATGTACACAATTAAAAATAAACACAACATCTTAAAAAAAGAGAACGACCACAAACCTTCTTGATATGTCAATCAAGAAGGTCCTGAACACTCTCTTTGACTTCTCCCTCTCAAATAATTTTAGAGTTCTAACCCTTTTACACTGACAATAAAGAACTCTACCAAGGGCCATGCCACCTAAACTCTGCTCACCAGTGGTCTTGGAATCAAAGCAGGGTTAGGATGGGACAGCCCTCAGACGACACAATATGAAAGTCTGGAAAAGTTGTTGTTTTTTCTCATAGCTGAATCCACATTGAGATTGAATCATGAATTCATTCCATTTAATATTTAATGTTGCAGGCAGGGTGTCCGTGGAGTTAGAAGCACCTAGGAACTTTTTAAAACAGAGTTTATCCTGAATGTCTACAAGAGATGAAGTAACAGAACAGAGATTTATTCCCCTGACAAACAACTGAAAAAAGGAAAAAAAGATTACATGAAAAAGTGGCAGCCAAAGTCTTAGATATAAAATAATGAAGGATAATTATTACAGTTAAAAAAAAACTGCAGGGAAATTAAACTTAGCAGAATTTATTCAAGCAATTCAGGAATTGAGCAGCACCATGAGCAGATGGTAATTTGCAGACAGGAAATGGAAATGATGCGTCCACACAGCCTGTCTAGTTACAGCTCTGCACAGACACGGTGCCGTCAGCAGGCATCTGTGACAGGCCAGTGTCTGCCACTGTGACTGCACAAGACCTGGCTGCCCTCACGAGAACACAGACAGTTACAATGTGCAATGGTTTGACTTACTTTTTTTTTTTTTTTTTTTTTTTTGCTTTATAACATGAAAGCCATATGCATTCAGTAGAAACCATAAGTTTTTAAGTTCAATCTTCTCTCAGGTGAGTGACACATGGTAGAAACCCTCCCATGACTGTGGGCACATCTGTGGGGGATTGTCTTGATTATCAACTGATACAGAAGGAACTGGCCCACTGCGGGCAGCGCCATCCCTATGCAGGGAGTCTTGAGATGTATAAGAAATGAGATGCAGGAGCCTGTGAACGAGCCAGCTAGCAAGCAGCACCCTCCGTGGTTCCTGCTAATTCCCTTGGCTGTGAATGAATTTTCTGGTCAGAGGTAACACTGCACGGAATTGTAAACAGTCCTGCTTTGGGATTCTGCCTTGAGGTCCCACTTTAACTTCCTTTGGCGATGAACTGTGAACTAGTGTGAGATAATACACCCTTTCCTTTTCTAAGCTGTCTGTGGTCAGAGTGATTTATTGAAACAACAAAAAGCAAACTGGAATATCATAAACAAAAAGTAAAGAATGAAATCGCACTTGGGACAGAATTTAAAAAAAAAAAAGATGCTTGCAATAGATGCAGAAAATGTAACATCTAATGTGTTCTTCCTCAAAGATATGAAAAAATACAAAGAACCTGGGTAAAAACACAGTGGCAATGGTGGCTGTGCTCCTGGTCACCAGACTGTCAGATCAGTCCTGACAGCAGCTGGCACTACCCATGTGGACTGGCACCCTCTGAGAGTAGACTTTAGCTCTTTTTTTTTTTTTTTTTTTTTTTTTTTTTTTGGTTTTTCGAGACAGAGTTTCTCTGTGTAGCTTTGCGCCTTTCCTGGAGCTCACTTGGTAGCCCAGGCTGGCCTCCAACTCACAGAGATCCGCCTGCCTCTGCCTCCCGAGTGCTGGGATTAAAGGCGTGCGCCACCAACGCTCGGCTAGATTTTAGCTTTTTACATGGAGGTCCCACCTACTTAGCCACACTTCCCAGCAGTGAACATGTTCAGTGTCTCCTTAAAATCACACCTTGGAGAGGAGGAGAGATCGAATTCATGGCCTATACTTCTCTGCCTCAGGCACCATACTCTGCACTATTGCACTCGGGAGGACCCAGAGCCCTCCCCAGGGTCCAGTAAGCTCAGCTGGGACCACAGCACGGGGTTTAGATTATTACTCTGCACCAGGGTCAGAGCAGTCCATGGGACCTCAGGCTCACCTTCTGCTAGTATCAAATGATGGCAAACACATTGATGTTCCATCCATTCTCTTGTGTGGGAGACAGCTTGAGCAATTAACAGCAAAACCTCCACAGACTAGTGCTAGAAAGCAACTTCTGATACGTTAATTGTTATTTATGAAGATGTGCTACTAAAGTCACACTTAGTAAATAAACACTAGTGTTTTTCTGATAAAATTATAATCAGAGTGTTTCCTCTAATTTAATAGTGTAATGGAGATTCAAGCTATTTGTCTATGTCTACAGGTTGAAATTTCTGTGTTTATGGTGGTTGAACCTGAGTGAAATTTCAACCTGCAGACTCCATAACGATTTTAGCAGTTTGGGGCCAGCCATCATTCTTAAAATATGATAAATCAGGAGAAATCAGAGTGCTTTGCACAAAGGAAATTCATTAAACTTTTCTTTCACATACATAGATTCATCATATTAAATTATTCATTTGTCTAAGGTTGAAAGTTTTCATAATAATAAGCTAACAAAAGAGGTAAGCAACATACTGCAAGAAAATAATTTTAAAATTACCTGTCTGGTATCTAACTCCTAGTCAATGTTTCTAAAGAACTCCCAAAATTCTGTACAAAAAATGTAAGCAAACTGGGATGCTCAGTCTTCATTGTCAGCCACCGGATTTAGAGTCACCTAGGAGGCACACATCTGGACAGTCCATGAGCTTGTATCCAAACTTAAACTATAACCATTACAGATATAGGTATCATCATCCTATCCTGTGAGTCAGTCTTGGGCTCAAATAAACAAAGACTAGAAAGTGAACTGAGCACCATCAAGAGATATTGCTGTTCCCCCTAGGCTGCTTAAGATTGATGAATATTTAGGTACGCCATCTCTGACATACTGTGTGAGGGAATGTGAATTGGTGCAACTACTTTGGAAAATAGTTGTTTTACCCAAAAGTTAAACATTCAATAGAACTTTTTTTGCTTTTAATATTTGCCTAAATGAAATATTCATATTTATACACATAAGACTGGTGCTCTCAAACAGTCAACATTCATAGTACCTTTATCTGAGACAACGTCAGACTGGAAAAGCCCACATAATAGTAATGGACATGTTTATTATCTTAATTATGATGTTGGTCTTGTAGCCATATGTTGGAACTTATTAAACTGTGTAATATAAACAAATGAGGTTTACTATATGTCCATTACAACTCAACAGAACTGTGCATACAATTATTTCCATGACTCACCCATATAATTTATTAGTGGGTTTCAGAATACCTGAGTTAAGTCCCTCTGAACTGCATTATTTTAATGGCCCTCACTCAAGCTACTACTTAACCCAAATTGAATCAGTACCTATGTTAGTTACTCTTTATTGTCGTGATAAAATACCAAGAAATTTCTTAAGGAAAGAGCTTTCCTTGACTGATGGTTCCAGAGGTTTAGAGTTCATAATGGTGGGAGAGGAATGGTAATGGGCAAGAAAGCTGAGTGATCACATCCCAATCATACAAAGGAAACAGCTCCAGAACTCAGAGACCGAGAAATGGAAGTGGGGGAGGCTGTAAGTCCTCAAATCCCAGTGCCAATGATGTACTTCCCTAGCAAGGCTGTTGTGTGATATTTTGTTTGTGTTTTGACAAATAAAACTTGCTTGGAGTCAGAGGGTGGAGCTACCCACTAGTTAACCATAGAGGTCTGGAGGTCTGTTATAGAGAAGAACAGGAAGTGATAAGGCAGGGCAGAGGCAGGATTTTGGCCCTTTTGGTCAGAGGATTCAGAGAGGTAGGAAGTGACTGTGGCTGCTCCCTTGCTTCTCTGATCTTTCAGGACTTACCCCAATATCTGACTCCTGGCTTTTATTGATAAGATTAATTAGGTGTATGCTTCACAAGGCTGCCACAATCTCTCCAAATGATGCCACCAGCTGGTGACCAAATGTTGAAATAGCAGAGTCTTTGGGAGTACAGCTTTCACTCCATGTGATATCCAAGAAATATGACTACATTTCCAAAAGACTTGAAGTGGAAGTCAAGAAACTGCTCATGTATTTACCCATTTACCTCGCTGAGCCCTTTTGAGGGCTAATGATTGAACGATAAATAGTATTTGGGATTCATATATGATTATTACAATACAGTATGATGAATGCGTGCAAAAGATAATGATGAAATCTGTATTAAGAATTGGTTCGCCGGGCGGTGGTGGTGCACGCCTTTAATCCCAGCACTCGGGAGGCAGAGCCAGGCGGATCTCTGTGAGTTCGAGGCCAGCCTGGTCTACAGAGTGAGTTCCAGGAAAGGCGCAAAGCTACACAGAGAAACCCTGTCTCGAAAAACCAAAAAAAAAAAAAAAATTGGTTCAGTCAGCCATATCAGGTCAGGAGAATCCTCCCGGTGTGGTGAAATCTATGTGAGAATTAATGGAATCGGCCAGACAGCTATTAGTTAGTTAGAGGGACGTTCTATGCAAAGGAAATAATCAGGTGCAAGAGAGAGGAGAATCTTGGGAAGTTAAGAGATTAGTGTGACTGGGAGTGAAAGACTAGTGATAAGGGTGGGGGGGAGCCATGGGCAAAAGAGACTGGAGCGTGAAAGACCAGGTGAGCTTAAGAAGTTTGCACTTACTGTCCAGAGTGATGGAATAGAATCTGTGAGAAAAAACTCACTTTGCAACAAGTAAGACTGGTGATGGAAAACTAGTGGCTGGAAGCTCGGTTAGGAGAGCAAAACAATTATCAAGTTAAATAATGCTAATAAAGGCTGTAACCCTGAACCACAGTAGCAAAAGTGAGGTTAGAGTTCCAACAGTTAATAATTATCTCTCATCCCAGCACTCAGGAGGTGGAGGCTGAAGAATTGCAAGTTTAAGACCAGCTCAAGAGACCCTGCCTCAAAAATCAAAGAGCTGGAAATGTAGGTTAACCATAGAATGCTTGTCCAGCATGCACACACCCTGGGTCCCAACCCAGCACCACAAAAAGAAAATGTGTGTCTCGGTTTCTGCGAAGGAAACTGAGTCAAGGAACTGAAGAGGAGGGTGGTCCTATGCAGTTCTGAATACCTTGAGGTGTCTATGGGGCTATAAGAGAAGGTGAGGTAAAGGAAAATGGTTTTAATCTCCTCTCTGTGTTTCTCTTCAAATACCAGAGCCTGTGAGAGGTACAGGGGTCCTTGTGTTCACAGATAACTCTAGGGGAACCTGAGCTGTTAGCACACAGGGTTGTTCCTTCAGAGGAAGGAATACACAACCTGTTATCTGCCCAGAAGGCTGGGAGCAGATGTGTTTAACAGCCTCATGGACTTAGTGTGATCAGAGACCTCACCACACTCTCCCCCAGACCCTGAGCATAAGCTTTAAAAAAAAAAAACTCAGTTAATAATAGAACCTGTCTTTATGGAAGGTGTCACATTTCCTTTACAAAAAGTTTTTATGTAGTCACATCTGATCTTTATTTTGCTTACTTTTTCCTCAAGGAGATTTATGTATGCTTTATTGTGCACATGGAATTGAGTTAATTATCATCAAATTTTCACAAATTGTGATGTGCTTAAATATGCCTAAAATAAACCACTCAGGGTCAGACTCCTGAAGTTTGAACCAACACAGGCTAATTAGCCGTGTTGAACTGAACTGTCTTCTTGTCTCTCAAGGATCACCACTCTGCTGGCTATGGAGGTCACAGAGACCCCCTCACAAGAGCCTGGTGAAAAGAAAATCTTATTATGGCTTGCTGATCTAGACATTTAAGACACAAAAATGTGCATTACCAATTCTCTTCATCTTGTTGTAAACTTGAAACCTTTCCAAATTTTAATAAGCTGAAAAGAGATATAGTAACAAATATGTTTCAAGTCACCATATTGTAACTTAACTAAAACTCGGATAGATTAATGTGCCATCCTCTTAAGACAGTGACTGACACTAAAAGTGAGAAGGATTTTGAATTCTTTCACCGTAAAGAAACGATGAGTGTTTGAGGAGACAGATATATTTCATATGCTGTAAACATTATACTCTCCATACAAAATCCAGCCGTTATGTGTTACCTCATTACTATGTATGATTCTTGCATGTTCAACTACCAGGTAAAATGAATTTAATTTACAAAATAAGGAAATTAAGTTAGTGGTAGCAGGTACACCTGATGGGGTGTGAGAGGGACGTAGGAAGGACACTTTTCTCAGGGTCTTTTACAGTAGTGTTGAGTTTAGAAGCATGTTCATGATCTGCATGTCTTTAGTACATTGATTTGTTTGGGAGTATGTAGATGTCATAGGAAACTTCCAGGAGTTGCTTCTCTCCTTTCACAGAAATCTTGGGAATTGAACTCAGGTCACCAAATTTGGAGGCAAGTGACTTTACCTGCTGAACCATCCTGCCAGCCACCAGGTATTTTTTTATTGAATCAAGAAAGATAGGAATGGATGAAATAGCTAGATCTGAGTATGAATCTAACGTGTTTCAGATATGTTCCACAGTTTTCCTGAATAATAAAGGTATAAATGATAAAGTAGTTCAAATAATTTGTTAAGCAAGTATTCGACTTATGATACAGATTTTTGAAGAACTGAACAACTGTGAACTATTTTTAGTACCATAGTTTTGTTTTGCTACAAGAAAACAGAGGTAGAGGCAATTTGGAAATAATTCAATTATATTATAGAATTGAACAAAAGACTAAATTCATCAAATTGTTGGATACAAGGAATAAAAACCTTATAAATAGGGAATAATAAAGGATAGAAAGAAATTCAGCCTGAAAAAGTACCATATGATAATCAAGACAGTTAAAATAGAAATAGCGGGTTAGATAAAAACTTAATGTTAAATTTACTAAAATTATAATTACTGTGACTACATGATCAGAGAATGTCCTCATTCCTGGAAAAATTGATACTTAGGAATTAAATGTGCCCTAGTTTCATCTCTGTTGCTGTAGTTTAAAAAAAAAAAACTTGAGCAAAGGCAGCAGAGAGAGAAAGGGTTTGTTTAGCTCACAGTTCCAGGATACACTCAGGACTTAGCAGCTGGTCACATCCCGTCCACAGTCAAGAACAGAGAACGCATGCGTGCTTAGGGCTTAGCCAGCTTTCTCTACTGTTACACAATCCAAGGCACCAAACCTGGGAATGGTGCTGTCCACCTTCAAGTTGGCCTTGCTACACCATTTAAGGCAATCAAGACAATCCCCTCCCCAGACAGACAAACTGGATATAGACAATTCTTCATTGAGACCCTCTTCCAGGATGTTTCTAGGTTGTGTCAAGTTGACAGTTAGAACTGTCACAATATCTATCCATATCTGTGTATCTATAACCTATGTATCGTCTGTCTATTACCTGCCTAGTCGACATAGTGAAGCCTTGTCTCAAAAACAAAATCCTTAAAATAATTTTGACTTCTCAAATAGAATATTTGGTTAATTTGGCAGTAATGTTTTTCTAGTGTATCTAGTTAACAAACGCAGTGTGAATACTGCAGAGAAGATGTGTGCATCAGCGTCCTCATAGGTGAGGTTGGTGTGGGGTCAGCTGCCAGGAGGCTAACTATGAGAACACAGGCCAGTTCTCAGGGCTAGCTATAGACTTCTGTGAGCCATAGCAATGCAGAAATACGATGCTAAGTTTCTCGAGCCTTTCTGAGGGTGTTCTTCCTAACGCTATGCACTCACTAGACTGCAGGCAAGTTATTTACCTTGGTGTCCCCAGTTCCTCCCCAGTGAGAGTGCAGACAATGTGTTGTGAGAATTGATGGAGTTGGTATTATCCTCATCCTAAGAAAACAGTAAGAACTTAATCCCTCGTGATGGTTAATCTTGATTGTCAACCTGTTGGGATTAAGAGTTACCATGGAAACAATTCTCTGGGCACATCTACAAGGGCATTTCTGGAGATTATCTGAGCAGGGAAGATACCCTGCATGTGGGCAGCACAATCGCATGGGTTGGGCCTTGGGCTGAATAGAAACAGGAAGAGTATAGTCTGGCGGTGGTGGCACACGCCTTTAATCCTAGCACTTGAGAGGCAGAGACAGGTGCATCTCTGAGTTCGAGGCCAGCGTGGTCTACAGAGTGAGTTCCAGGACAGCCAGGCTACACAGAGAAACCCTGTCTCAAAACCTGCCCCCCCCCAAAAAAAAAACAAGAAGAGTAAGCTGAGCAGCAGGATTTATTCTCCCTGTTTCCTGACTGCAGATACCATGTGACCATGCCCTCCCCACCATGATGGACTGTACTATCAAGCTGTGAGCTTGAATAAACCCTTCCTTCCATAAGCTCCTTTCATCAGACATTCTGTCACAGCCACAGGTAACCAATGCTTCCATTTAGTAAGTTTTGAAACCTCTTTCATGAATCCCTTTAAATGATGAGATTTCCCTTTTGTATTCTGTTGTGGAATATTTCGCTACACGGTGTGAAGATGTGTCACTGTGAGTGGTTTAATAAAGAGCTGAATGGCCAATAGCTAGGCAGGAGAGGTTAGGTGGGACTTCTGGGGACAGAGAGGTCTCAGGGAAGAAGAAAGGTAGAGTCACCAGCAGGTCAGAGAGAGAACAAGAAATGCAGGAGGAGAGGTAAAGGCCACGAGCCACATGGCAGCATGTAGATAAATAGAAATGGGTTAATTTAAGTTATAAGAGCTAGTTAGAAACAAGTCTAAGATATAGGCCAAACTTTCATAAGTAATGATAAGTCTCTGTATTGTTTTTTTGTGAGCTGGAGGCCAAAAGAATAATGTGACTACAACATTCTGCAATGCAGTCTGTCACCACTGTCTTCCACCTGATCCCTTCTGTCTCTCATAATCCCTTCAGCCCACAAAGCCTAAAGGATAAAAACATTAGTTAAGGCATTGAACCCTTGGCAGTATCTAGATGTATTCAACAGAAATGTGCATATAAACTAGACTGAAAAAAGTCTTAAAATGCATGAATGGGAATTGCCCAGGTTAATTGTGAATGTGGTTTTTCCATTCAACAAGGCTATAGGCAGGGAATGATGGATTTCTGAGCCCCAGAAGATGCATTTAATCCCAAATATCCATCTCACCTCTGAAAATGCCTGTGGTTTGAATAAGAATGACCCCCCTAGGCTTATATGTTTGAGCACATAGTCTTCAGTTGGGGGAGCTGTTTGGGAAGTATTGGGAGGTGTACCGTTGTTGGAAGAGATGTGTCACTGGGGGTGGGTTTTGAGGTTTCAAAAACCCAAGCCATCCCCAATTAGCTTTTCTCTGCCTCCTACTTATTGGGGGATATCTTTCTGTATGCTGTGAATTTATGTGTTACTCCCATTGGCAGCTTAGAGGCAGGTGGGAAATCCAAGCAGAGAAATAGAGAGAAGAAAGGCAGAGTTGGGGGAGATGCCAGCTCACAGTCCAAGAAGCAAATGTGATGGGACACAGGTAAAGCCACAGAACACATGGCCATACATAGATTAACAGAAATGGGTTGAGTTAAGTTATAAGAGATAGCTAGCAAGAAGTTTGAGCCATAGGCCGTACAGTGTATAATTAATATTAAGCCCCTGAATGATTATTTCATAAGTGGCTGTGGGACTATGGGTAGGAGAGATTCATCTGGACTAGACGGCCAGGTGGGACTGGAGAAATTTCCAGCTACAATTGGCACCCAGACGTGGTGGCAAGAGTTTCCACCTAAAACCTGAGAAAGCTTAAGAAGAGATTATAGATGTAGCTAAGAGCAGCTTCCTAGTTCATGTTTCTCATACAGGTCTCAATACAGAGGCGAGGCATTCAAGCCTGACCACAGCATGGCGGATTCCTGCTGTAGTACACAGAGGATCCAAGCCAAGCAGTACACTGTGTGGTGGATTTAGCTTTGCTAATACAGAAAAAAAAAGGGGGGGGGGTTTCTGGGCTACACGCTGCTTGATGGAGGCACAGACACACTGCTTCCCAGAGTTGGCAGTGAGCATGGCTCCCAGAGTTGTCAGTAAACATACCTCCGCCATGTTGGGAAGCTGAGTGTGGCAGAGTTAACAGCCAGAGCCACTGCATAGCTTAGCAGTTTAAAATCTCTCCTGACCAGAAAAGGATTATAGACATACAATAAGACAGATTCAGATGAATAAACCTCTAAATGGTTTACAATATATGTAAAAATATTCATAGGCTTGAAAGAGCGAGGAAAAGGAGTATAGGCTGTTATATAAAAAACAGTTTAAAAATAAAGTCTTTAAGGAGACAATAAAAATGATATAAAAGTTAAGCCACATAAAGATGAAAATTACACAAAGAATCTGGACACTGCATATTATTACATTGTCTTTGGATTTTTAACTGAAGAGAAACATTTGATGTAGGGGCTGCTCAGTTAAACCGATATGTATATTTTAAAGGTGTCTCGACTTCAAAATCTGTGTCTAAGGATACGTTGCTTTGGAAAAGAGGTTCTGCTTCTGTTTCCACAGAAGGTGAGAACCTGTGGATTGCTTCCAGGCTAGTATGGTTTGATCAACCAAACCCCCCTGAAAGGTCTCCGATGACAGCCACGGCCCACATGATTCAACATCCAAAACAGCTTCAAAGCAAGCGGCTGAGACAATCCAGCCTCTCAGACTATTACAGCCAAGATTTAACTATAATTCTTAATTTTCTCAGGATCCCCATAAGATTGCCAGTGCCCCCAGTCAAGAGGAGGTAGTATGGGAAGCTATGCCCAATTCCCCAAATATTGTTTATGGGTATTTATTTTTATTTAAAGCAGGTTGATTATAAATGCAATATTTTCTAAAGAAGAAAAAGGTTTATATATATATATATATATATATACATATATGATAGGATGAATGGGTAGATTATTGAATCTTCTTTTAAAGAGTAACAACTTATTTGAAATATTTTACATTGCTATGGATTTTAGTTTATTGATACAAATTTAAAGTTAATTTTGTTATACTATATATATATTTCTACTCTTATTTAAGGTATTATGTTTATGCAACTCATTTAAAATTGCAATGTGTAATTAAGAAACAATTAATAATTAGTTATCTATGATAATCAAACTTATAGTCATGTTAGTTAAGTTTTCTAGATATACATAGATATATTTCAATTTGGTAGGTAATCTTTAAACACTTCAAAGACCTACAGAATATGGCATTTAAAATGTTTTAAGAACTTAGATTTTTCTGGACAGTGAGACACATCTGCTCCTGGCAGCACCAATTACTTCAAAGAGGATGATGGACATCAAAGAAATTCATTATGGAGTTTGCTTTTTTTGTGACAAAAGTTAGCCACTGGGCAAAAAAAAAAATGCCCTTACCTCAACTTCTTGACAGAATGCTGTATAAACTGGACATGCAGGACCCATAAGAAGGTGACCACTGAACTTTGCAAGGTGAGATGGTCCTTCAGGTTCCTGCTTCGCAGAAGAAATTGCCAGACATTCTACAGGACACATGGAGAAGCAACTGACCAACTTTGCCAGAATGGGCAAAACAGTCCTTAAAATTTCCTGCTTCGCTATAATGTTGGGGCTCTAGGCTGAAGATAGATGCCCCAACATTACAGGGGAACTTTGGATGACCATCTAGGCAGCCAGATGTCTCTGTCATTTCTAGAATTATGGAAGTTGCTTGCAATGCACTTCCTATTTACTCTGATAATATTATATCCTTCTGGGGTCTTTGATGGAATTGAAGACAAAGTGAAAACTTTCCTTTTTGATTAGACAGAAAAGGGGAAGTGCTGTGGGATGTCTTTCTGTATGTTGTGAATATATGTGTTACTCCCATGGGCTAATAAATAAAGCAGCTTTGGCCGATGGCAAGGCAGCTTAGAGGCAGGCAGGAAATCCTGAGATACAGAGAGAAGAAGGGCAGAGTTGGGGAAGACTCTAGCCTGCTGTCCAAGAAGCAACATGCACTGGGATACAGGTAAAGATACGGAATATGTGGCAATACATAGATTGATAGAAATGGGTTGAGTTAAGTTATAAGAGCTACCTAGCAAGAAGCTTGAGCCATGGACCATACAGTTTATAATTAGTATTAAGCCTCTGAGTGATTATTTTATAAGTGGCTGTGGGACCACAGGCAGGAGAGATTCGTCTGAACCTCGGGGCAGGGCGGGACTAGAGAAACTGGCTACACCTACTTGCTGGTGAGGATGTAAGCTCTCAGCTACTGCTCCATCACATCGCCTGCCTCCTTGCTGCCATGCTCCACATCATGATGCTCATGGACTCGCCCTCTGGAGCTGTAAACACTAATAAACTCTTTATTCTATACATTGCTTTGGTCATGGTGTCTCTTTACTACAATAGAAAGTGACTCAGAAAGCCTATTTATGTTCAATGTTTTATTGAGGAGACTGATTTTAGTTGAGCTAATACAAGACATGTTAGAAGGTACATGATCACTGTGGTCAAATTGCCTAGATCCTTGTCCTAGCTGTAACTTTCTGCAGGATCCTTAATTTTTTTATAGGTAAATAAATAAGGCCTAAGTCATACACTCAATAGAACTGTGTATGTTCAGGGCTCACATCTACTCTTAATATTATCCCCTTGTGCATTACACAAAGAATAATTAAGGACTGCATTATGCTAAGAATTATGCTAGGCACTGAAAATATTGTAAAAATGGATTATAAGCTATTTGTGGAAAACAAGAAGTAAAGAGAACTAAAAATATTTATCCTGTCCTATGTCCAATAAGGGGAGAAAGTGAGAAGATTGAAATGGTAGAGATGAGATTATAAACTTGGGGTTTGGGCTTCCTAAAAGGCATCTCTGAGAATTGGAAATTTGATCTGAAGCCTGAATCAGTTCCTAAGGAGGAGGAGAAGGGGGAGAAGACTTCTAGGTACAGTGGGTAGACTGTGTGGAGCCTCGCATGGTGAGCAGCAGTACTCATTGGCTTTAGCAGGTAAAAACATGTGAGTAGCTGGCAATGAAGGTGCAGGCCAGGTTATAGATGGTCTACCAGACATGATGGGAGTTTCAGTACGATTTGATGGGCCCTATGATGTCACTGAACATTTCTTCGATAGTACTGTGTTTTAATGTTGCCAGATAGACTCTCTGCCTGCCATATAAAAGTGGACTGGAATAAGGATGGGACAGGATTCAAGAAAGCCAAACGTTCACACAGAGTTTGGCTGCTGCATGCCCTGGACTGCACAGACCACCAGGGCAGTGATCTGGTTGAGTCTCACAGGCAAAATGCATCCCTCTGTACTTCAGGGAACGGGTCCAAAGTCTCAGGGATTCACAGAGCTTAGACCATTGACATTCCATTGGGGCTCAGGGGGAGAAAATGTTTTGGCTGTTGGATAATATCTTAGGACTGGTAACATGTGGCTCTGATCTATTTGAATGGGGATCTAAGCCTGTCTAGCTGACATCATCTGGACAGCCTCTTTGGCATTCAAAGGCTGAAGTGTCCCACTTCAATACTTTATTATGAATAAGGAGATTTTTTCTGTCCTACGGACATTTGAGAAAGCAATTCTAAGATTCAAACCCTCACAGGACAGGTTGCTGAGTGGTTAAGGTGACGAACTACTAATACTCAAAATCTTTACACATTGAGGTTTTCTGAATGTCAATCCCCTTGAATGAGTTATTATGGTTTTGCTTGTTTTTTTTGAATAAACATGAGAGGGTGTTAAGAATAACACAGGACCAATAACTAGTTTGATTGAGATTTTCATTGGGGCCCCTTGGGTGTTGCATGGCAGTTTTGATGTATTGCATACCTGCTGATTCCTTTCCTATCTCTTATTAGCCATTCTGTACCTTCTACTCAGCACATGCATATGATACTGTTCAGTTCCTTCATTCCAGGCTTTTGGATGTTGTCTAAGAGTACAGGATAGGGAAGGGTAGAGCATTGTTTTCTGTAAGTTATGATTTCACTAATATGTGCCAGTTGGGCGCTCTGAGAATTAGATGGTGAGGTGGTGTATCAATTAGAATCTGAAATGTTCTCCCCCAGGCTCACGTTTGTGTGTGGATGTGTGAGCATACTTACATATATGTGTTTGTGCTGGTACAAGTATGTGGGATCACATGTGCATGTGTGTGAACAAGCATGTAGAGACTGAAGGACAGCCTCAGACGTCATTCTACAAGTACTGTCTGCCTTTAGTTTATCTATTTATTGTTTATCTATCTATCTATCTATCTATCTATCTATCTATCTATCTATCTATCTATCTTAAGACAGGATCTCCCACTGGCTCAGAATGTGCCAAGTAGGCTAGGTTGGCTGACTAGGGAGCCCCAGGGCTCCACCTGTTTCTGTCTCCTTAGTGGTAAGACCACAGCATGTGCCACCACACCTGGCTTTTGTGGGGGGTTCTAGTTTGCTATTATTTTAACCTTGAAGCTGAAAAGGGATGGCATGGGTGAGAAGACAGAGGAGGACACAGAGAGAAGAAGTAAAGAGATAGAGGGAAGAGAGAGGGAAGAGAGAGATGAGACAGAGGGAGGAGGGAGAAAAGGAAGAAGGGAGAGAGAGAAAGAGGAGGGAAAAGGAGAAAGAAGAGACACACAGAGGGGTGTGGATGTGCGCGTGTGTGCGCACACAGACACACACACACACACACACACACACACACACACAGAGAGAGAGAGAGAGAGAGAGAGAGAGAGAGAGAGAGATTTGGCAGAAGAGCTGCAGGGACACTTTGCTCCTGGGAACATAAACAATGAAAACAAGTGAAGGCCACTGGGCAAGTCATTAAAATAGACCATGGGCTTAGTGTGCTAACCTGGGGCTAACTCCTATGTCCACGGCGCCTGCCCCAGGCACACACAAGATTCATGTAAACAATCAATCAATTGGACAAAGACAACTTTCAAATTCCATTTAAACATATTATTAAACACACAGGGGACACTGAGCAACATTGACCATAGATCACTTACACCAGTGAGACACTGGGGACATCTTGAATAATCACCAAGCAGGAAATTGGCTCAATAATTCAAAGTATTTTAACACAACATTTTGAGTTATTAATGCAAACAACTGACTATGTTCACTGACTCTTTAAAGGAAGGCAATTAAAGAGCCATGTAAGTGGCATATTGTTTCTGGAGAAAATAAACCATAAATGGGCATTAAAAGGCTTAACCTAAGCCCTAGAAGGTTATTAGTCAGTATTATTATGGTTATCTTTGGGGGTAAGATTATGGGTATTTCTCTT
>CABHPP010148568.1:0-10174 GCA_902168425.1 Peromyscus attwateri
TCTCCTCTTTCTGCTCCTCTACCTTCCCCATCCATTCCTTCTCTGTTTCTCTTCAGAAAAGGGCAGGCCTCTCAGAGATGTCAACCAATTTATAGATAGATAGATAGATAGATAGATAGATAGATAGATAGATAGATGTAGATAAATAGATAGATAGATAGATAGAGATAGATAGATAGATAGATAGATAGATAGATAGAGATAGATATCATATAAATTGCAATAAAATTAGGCACCCCACACACACACACACGTCAACGCTGAATGAAACATATCAGTAGGAGGAAGAGGGTCCCAAAATCAGGCAACAGAATCAGAGACAGTCCCCACTCCCTCTGTTAGGATTTTCTCAAAAACACAAAGCTACACATATAAAAAGAACCTAGGTTAGACCCATTCAGGCTCACTGAATGTTGGTTCACAATTTAGAGTCATGTTTCTAGTAAATCCTTATGTTGAGTGTGAGAGAGCATCATCTTATCCAGGTACAGATGAGAAAATAGCTGAGTGACACTCTGTGTCTTGACCAAACTACTCACCTGTGGAGGGCAGACTCATTATTTAACAGGGGCCTTTCCCACAGCCAATGTTCCATGCTGGAGCTCCACACTCAACTGTTATGATTCCAGATAACTTGAGACCAAGTTCTCTTGTCACCAAATGTGTGTCAGAACAGTTCTAGGCAAAGTGCTGCCATGTCACCACATGTCCTTACATCCAGGTTCCCATGCTCCTGTCTACTTCTATAAGTTCCAACATCCACCCAGCTTCTTCAAGGATATCAGGCCACCATATGTGAAGGCTGACCATACTGATGAGATTCTCTTTGTCTTTGGGTCCTTCTGCTGGGTCATGAAATGTGAGTCTTCCTTATTTTCCTTGAGCTGAATAAGGTCCAAGATGGCTTGCTGAGGGACTCCTGACCTCTCAGTCCATTTGAAGAAACCTGTATGTGTACGTGTGTGTGTGTGTGTGTGTGTGTGTGTGTGTGTGTGTGTGGTTTAGAATCTGGACCCTTTGCAATCTAGCCTGTAATGTAGGATATGGCGGTACACTGGGGCAAGAATTCAATTAGAGGCTTGCATTGTTCTTGGATACTGTATATGGTGAAGAAGGGAGGTAGCAAAGTCAATAGTTTGGGATCAGACAACAGCTGAGATTGTGAGTCTGAAGCATGAGTTGGCAGTTGCCTGATGTGGCATATACTTGGACATTTGTCTTTCTAATGACTCCAGTTGACCTCACTGAGGAGGAAGAGCTACTGAACAGGAGGATGATGAAGTACTGGGCCAACTTTGCGAGACATGGGTGAGAACACACCTACCTTTCAACCTTCCAGGTTTGGGTTCCTATCTAAGACTCCCTTTTGGATGGTGGCCTTCTTATCAGGCATGGACATTTCATCACACGATAAAGTCTTCTCTAACCCATAGCACATTTATACAGATACTTTGCAGTTATCAGTTTAGGGTAACCTCACAGTGACCTGGCTCATAAGTGCTATGGCACTGTTCTTTACATCTTACCTCTCAGAGGGAAACATAAAATAGGTCAGATAGTTTTCTCCCACATGGAGCAGAAACTAGTGGGTGGCACTTGTATCCCTATATCAAGAAACCTGTCCCATCAGCCCCTTTAACCACTGGCCTAATTGTTCCACTTCCCTGACCCAAATCAGGGGGTCAGACTTTGGATCAGAGTGACCTCACCCTTCCCCACTGACTGGCATATCCACAGGAACCCCAACAGCGAGGGTCTACCCTACTGGCCCATGATGGACCATGATGAGCAGTACCTGCAGCTGGACATCAAGCCTACTGTGGGCCGAGCCCTGAAGGCCAGAAGGCTGCAGTTCTGGACAAAAACTCTACCTCAGAAGATCCAGGAGCTAAAGGGAGCTCAGAAGAGGCACAAAGAGTTGTAGTACCCTGTGTAAAGAGGCATGTGTGCTGCATGGAGGGTGGGTTCTGTCTGAGGTTTGTAAAGCCTTTTGGTCCTAACATTCACATAAGCATTCCTAACATGTGCAGTTACCCACTTTACAAATTTGTATGATAAGCCCTCTACATGTAACTCCTTCACAAAACACTACCAATCTTCTGTTAGATCCACTCAATAAAAGTTCTTATGACAATGTAGAATATGGATGTGTGAGTCCCAAAGTCCCATAATCTTCATAAGCTCAGGCTGCTGTTCTAAATAGGTCACTAACTATCAGCAGGTCTCACATCTGTGGCCCCAGCTACTCAGAAACTGAGACAGGAATAATTCAGAACCTAGGAGTTCCTTACTGCCTTGGACAACATAGCAAAACCCATATCTCAAAAACAGAAACAACAGCTGGGTAATTTGTAAATAGCAGAAATGTATGTAAAGTTCTGTGGGCCAAGAAATACAGGACTAACAAATGAATTTGAGCCACACAGGCTGTCAGAGCTCAGCTCCTAGACCTCTCTGACATCAGCTACTGAGCCCACCAAACACTATATGCAGATTATCCCTATAGAGGAAATCTCATCTATTTCCTGCGCAAATTGCAATTGTCCACTTGTGTGAGAAGCTAGCCTTGGTATGTTTGTAGACATCTAATGCTGGTCCAGGAGAAAGGTAGTTGACTCATGGGCTCAGATGGGCCCAGTTTTGCAGAATAGAGGCTGACCTTGTGGGAGGGAAGGCACCAGGGAGGGAGGAGTTCATAAAGATGGTAGATAAGAAGGAGGGAATTGTGTGTCTCCCAGTGCCCCCACCAAAGCCCACACAGTGGCCTCTGCAGCACACAGAGGACTACAAATGTCCATACCAAAAACGTCACTCCAGTGTAAGGAGGTCTGAGCAGAACTGGACCTGCAGATTAGGGGAAAGAGAGCAAAGGGGACATTTCCTTCCTCTGTGTGTGACTGCAGCTGCTACAGAACTCTGGATAACAATGAAGATAATGCATTGCTGCTTCCAAGTATCTCTGAGTAGTCTCCCTGCTTGCCAAAGACATGTACAGCCACCACTCAAAAGGAACATGAGCAATGTTCCTAGCCATGGTGGGGATAAAGAAACTCCTACTCCCACATCTCACACCTGAACCTAGACATCACAGATTCCCTTCCTCATGTACCCTAGTGAAAATGAGGTGGAAAACAACAGTGTGGTGGCGGCTGCCTGAACAGAACTAACCCTGACGGCATCTCTTCACTCACAGGCCAGGACTTAGCCAGCCCCATCAGGAACACACACACAGGCCAGGTTAGAGGAAGCCTCCTCCATGTGAAGGGCACCACAGCTGGGGTCCACACCTTCCTGGGAATTCCCTTTGCCAAGCCACCTGTAGGACCTCTGTGCTTTGCACCTCCTGAGGCCCCTGAACCATGGAGTGATGTGAGAGATGGGACCTCCTACCCAGCCATGTAAATCCTGGGGCTCAAAGGACTTACAGGTCCTGAGGTGAGAATGTGCTCTGAGCTCGGGGCCAGAATGAGGTGCTTCCTCCACCCCAACCCCATAGAAGTTCTCTGTCTGTGATGTGTAGTCTACCATGCATTTTCAGATACATGGCTAAGGCTTCTAGTAGAACAACTTTGCCAGTCTCCTGGGTCAGAGGTCAATTCCTATATGGAGTTATCTCTTGGTTTTATAGTGAGAAGATAAAGACACTCCCAGACTTGGACTGTGCCAAGTAATATTTACCAGCATGGGAGAGGTCTATGGACAAGGGTTAGTGTAGACATAGAGCAAGCAAGAACCCAGACTCAAGTGTCATATACTGTAAGTCTCTCATGAGGGCCACAGTGATGTGTCCTTGGCATCTCCATCCTCTACAGTCACTGAGACAATCCATAGAGCCAAGTGCCATTATTCCAGGCTGCAAGAACATATTGTAGACATTCAGCTATATATTAAAGCTATACCTAGAAATTTCAAGGCATTTTTCTAGAGGAAGCCATTTATCAAGAAATATTTGGTGTTATTCAGTTTTTAATATTTCAGCAGTAAATAAACTTCTTGTATAAATGGTTTATTACAGGTCAGTTTCAGAACATTCCTTCATAGGAAGCAACTCACAGTGGCAGAGCTTAAGGAATTTGGTAACATCATATCTATAATTTAGAGTAAAGACTGCGTGGCTGCCGGCTGATGCTCAGCTCACTTTGTCTACTCACACAGTGCAGAAGCCCTTTCCTAGGGAATAGTGCCACCAATCATGGGAAAATCTTCCCTCCTCAATTAATGTTATCAAGATAATCTCCTCAGACCTAAGTGCTCTAGATAACCCCTCACTGAGACTCTCTTCTCAAGTGATTCCATATTATGTCAAGTCAACAATCAAAATAGCATTAAGTACTACAGGGAAAAGTGGGAAATGTCACTACATGCAGCCCATCACATTCACAGACAACCTAAGAAATCCCAACTTCATGAAGTGTTCCATCCAAACCCCACACAACTGGAGGCCTCACTGGAAGTATGTGTCCTTCACAGCTTCCACAGAGCCTGTGGCCTTTACCTTGGGAGGAAAGGGATCATGTAGTAGAGGACATCATGAGGAGCAGGCCTTAAGAGTGACAGGAAGAAATCCAGACTAAGGGTCTGGTTTTGATCACTGAACATCTTTTTGGATCACCATCTGCCATTGTCATCAGGTGTCTACAAAATGATGATAGGATGAATACAGAGGGTCTGAAAAAGATGAAGTTGATCACAACTTCCATCTCTATGTCTGAGGACCATCTGCATCTCAACGTCTACACACCAGCTCATGCCCATGAGAACTCTAACCTGCCTGTGAGTATCAGGTAATGGTCAGTCCTGGATCAGGAGAGGATTTCTTTCTCAGGAGGATTAGAAAGCACAAAGTCAACCTGAGCTCTACTGCAGTGTAGTTAGCAAGTCAGCATTTTCGAGTATGTCCAAGAGGGACTTCTCAGCCACGGTACTATCTCACCAGGCAGCTAGACCCTGGGTATAAGACACTGAGGACTGGAACTCTGAGGGGTCAGAGATAGTGGCCCAGGCATTAACTTTGGACTCTCAACAAACTTGATCCCTAGAGACCCAGTCGGTGTCTGAGGGATGAACATTGAGAAAAGCCAAATTTCTAGTTTGGGGATATTGATTGTACCAATGATATTTGCTGACCCTTTGGATTCATAATCAGGAAAACTCTTATGGAGACACCTTTTCCACCTTTGAGGAGTCTGGGAGTAATAGTGACATTGCTCTGGATTTAAATTCACTGACTCCTGGTGTGACAGTGGGACTTGGAAATATGCTGATGAGACTGTCTTCATCATCTGTGGCCTGGGTCTAAGATGCTGAGGAGTCCTGGTGTGTTTAGCTGCCCAGATAGGAATCAGTCCATAATCTGGGAGGCAGTTCCCACTTGAGCTTGTGCCCAATAGAAGCCTCCTGGCATCTCTCTAGACTTCTCCAGGTGACGGTGTGGATCCATGGTGGTGCTCTGGTTATAGACGCAGCTTCTATTGTATGGTGGATCCATGCTGTCAGCCGCTGAGGATATAGTGGTAGTCACAATGCAGTACCATCTGGGTGTCCTGGGCTTCTTCAGGTGAGACTAGGGCTGGGCATCTGAGAAGAACCTAGACAGCCCTTTGATCCATGTCCCTTCCACTTCTCAGCACTGGAGACCAGCACGCCAGGGGCAACTGGGGCTACCTGGACCAAGTGGCCGCCCTACGCTGGGTCCAGCAGAACATCGCCCACTTTGGAGGCAACCCTGACCAGGTCACCATTTTTGGCGAGTCAGCAGGTGGCACAAGTGTGTCTTCACATGTTGTGTCCCCCATGTGCCAAGGACTCTTCCACGGAGCCATCATGGAGAGTGGAGTGGCCGTGGTGCCTGGTCTCATCTCCAGCTCCTCTGAGGTGGTTTATCAAGTGAGTGCCTCCAACTACTTCAGCCCTGTATCTACTGCCACAGCACTATCCTCTGGCACTATGGGGTAAACAAGGATCTAGGAAAAGGACTTCTCTTCTTTTATTTATGAAAGGCTCGAGGGTTAGAATCCACACCTCTGCTTTCTACAGGCTGAGTATGTTATGTGGACAGCAAAGCTGTCCTTAGAAGCTTCAATCAATACTTGGCAAAAACAAGTATGTGTGGATTTGGGAGATAGTTCAATAGGTAAAAGAGCTTGCTGTGCCTGTGTGAGGATCAGAGTTCAAATCCCAGAAGCCACATAAGCCTGGATGTGGTAGTACTTGTCTGGAATCTGAGTGTTCCTATGGTGAGATGGGAGGGAGTAGCAGGGGAACACCTGCAAGGACACACACCAGCTAGGCTTGTGTGGGCAACAGTGGATTAAGGGACATTTCTCAAACCAAGTGATAAAAGGTGAGGCCTGACATGTAAGGTGGTCCTCTGACCATCATGCATAAACTTTATTGTGGGTAAACCTGCACTCAGTTAGGAACACCCAGAGAATCACAGAGACACACAGTCATGTGCACATGCACACACACATAGAAGAGGAGGAGAAATGAAGCATGCATAAAGTTACCTCTGACTGTCACCTCTGAGCTTCAGGAAAATGAGAAAAGTTTCATAGTTACTTCAGTCCATACACGTCACATACTATGCTGTGGTTATTAAAAAGTAAGGATATCTAGTTGGGTCTCGATAACTTCTCCCTGTCTGGAATAATCAGGCAGACCCTATCTTATCTCTTTGCAGACAGTGGTGAATCTATCTGGTTGTGAGACTGTGGACTCAGAGATCCTGTTGCATTGCTTAGGAGGTAAGAGTGAAAGCAGAGATTCAGGCTATCACTAAGGTTGGTGGAATTGTGTGACTAGGAAGATGGGAGACAACAGGGTGTGTGACAGGAAAGCCTCACCACTCGGGACAAATTACCCTTTCTTGGCATCCTTTTAGCCCTTGGTGCAAAATGAACATAGACATAAGCTAATCTAAGTGTAGTGTCTCTTCAGGGGGAAGGTAGGGGAGGTTTGGTGGGGCTGACCCTCCTGATACAACTTAGGAAATGGAGAAATGATGGAGAACACTCAACAACTATCAGAGCAACTGGGTTACTGACCTTAAAAACTGACTTTGAATGCCCCTCAGGTCTTCACGGTCATCCCTGCTGTGGTGAATGGAGATTTCTTACCCAAGCATCCTCAGGAGCTGTTGGCCTCTGCTAATTTTCACCCTGTCCCCAGGATCCTTGGTATCAACAATGATGAATGATTGGATTCTCCCTATGGTAGGCTCAGTTCTAATCTCCTTTATACCTGGGGACTCATAGTGGTCAGTTGCAACTTCAGAGACCAGTTGATCCATATCCACTCCATGCCACACTTAAAACTCTTCTCCCCACCCCAGATCTCTGGCCCTTCTCAGACAATAAAGGGGATAAGTAGAGAGACCCTGACAGCAATTCTTAAAAGCACAGCAGAACAAAAGATGGTGAGATTCCTTTGGTCCTTCACAGATAAAGAAGACTGACATTTATCTTGTTTAGACAGCATTCCTTAAAAAAAAAAAAGGGGTGTGTGTGTGTGTGTGTGTGTGTGTGTGTGTGTGTGTGTGTGTGTATTTTTGTTTTGGGTAGCCCAGAACTTTCCTCCATATCCTAATTCATCTGCATTTTCCCTTATCCTGAGGCTGTTGCCTACCTATCCTAGTGCCTGCCTAACCTCATTCTTCCCAACCCTTTGGTATAGATGCTGCCTCCTGAGTATAGTAACCTATTAATGGAAGAGTGCATGAGGGACACCAGGGACCCACATACCCTCCAAATACAGTTCATGGGGATGATGGGGGACTTCATGTTAATGACCCCTGCACTCCAAGTAGCACATTTTCAGCATGAGTATACCTGTAATGGGGCCAAGAAGGGAAGCTCAGAGCTGTGGGACCTAGGTGAGTCCTGTAGTGTCCAGGCCTGACCCATATCTGGATCAGGTCTCTGGTTCCAGACAATTAAGGGTCTTTATCTAGTAAATACTTATATTGAGTGTAGGAGAGTGATGTCTTATCTGAGTACAGGTAAGGAAACAGCTAAGTGATATTCTGTGACTTGCACAAACTACATCCCTGGTGGGCAGAGTTGTTTAAGAGGGGATATCCTACAGCCAATGCTCCATGCTGGAGCTCCACACTCAACTGTTGTATGTGGTAATATTTTGTTTGTACTCTAACAAAAAAAATCTTGTTTGGAGATCAGAGTGTGGAGCTAGACACTAGATAGATACAGAGGCCAGGCAGTGGTGGCACACACCTTTAAACCCAGCACTTGGGAGGAGGAAGCAGGAAGATCAGGAGTTCAAAGCCGCCCTGGGCTACATGAGATTTATCAGGTTTAAAACAGAAAAAAATGTTTATATTCTGATCCTGCCCCTTGAAGCCTCCCTGTGTCCTGAAGTAAAAGTCTCTTTTTAAGAACAAACTCTGCCCATTTCTCTCTCTCTCTTCCTCCACTCCCATGAGATGTGTACCCTCAATGCCCCCTCTCCCCCTCCTCTTCTGCTTTGCTCCCATGAGGTATGCAACCCTCCTCTCCCTTCTCTCTTCTCCTCCACCAAATAAAGCTCTTCCCTAAGCGCTGTCTGCATGGCATCTCTGTCTCTCACCCACCATGGATCACCTTGGCTCTGCCCGCCAGCACCTCCTGCGTATAATATCATAGCATTGGCTCCCAGCATTGCCAGGCAATCCCACGGCTTTCTCCTGCCTATAGCACTCTAAGGAGCTTTGGGACCCTGCACCACCCACCATTTTTTCCAGCCAGAGGACTGTGGGAAACTCTTCACCCCATCAGATCAGTGAGATTCTTCCCTTCCCTTTTGGCCATTTTCCCATAACTGAGGATTTGATCATGATGCCGGTACCACTTCTCTTTCAGGCTCTAAGCTCCTCGGGTCTATGTCCTCCATGGTCCATAGCTATTGTGATGACAGTCCTTTGGTTATCTTGAGCAGTTCATTCTTGCTGACTCTCTGGGATGCTGGAGGTCAGTCTCCTTTCACTTAATGTCTGTCGGGCTCATAGCCCTTGGCACCCACCCTTATGTGGCAGCATTTGGAAGCAGCCTGTGCCCTGAATTCCATAGCCCATAGCCGCTGTGATGATGGTCCTTTGGTTATACCTCATTGTGGAAAAATGTGCTACCCTCTTCCAGCTCCCTCCTCATCACCAACCCCCAATGCTCCTCCAGCCTCTGCTAAGCAATTACATCATCACCTATCACCTGGTTCCTTCATGCAGCATTACATCCCTTGCTCCTAATTCCTATCCTTTCTGTAATTCTATCTCTTAAATCTTTTCACTCCACTACATAACCCTGTTGTCAGGACCCTCCTGTTCCACCTGCGGGACCTTGGCACAAAACCCTGAGCCCCACTCCACTGGCTCCTGAGCAAAAGGGGTGGCAGGCTAGCTACAGAAATATCTGGTCATGTGACTTTTTCTGCCACTGCTGCCACCACCACCATTCAGGCCAGGCCCCTCCCCTCTCGCCCTCCAGCTGCCAAGCCTCCCCCAGCCCCTCGCTCCTCTGGTGGCCCTCAGACTAGCTGCTGAAGTGTCTGTTCACTTGACTGTATAGCTGCCACCAACGCTGCTCAAGCTGTTGAGTCGGAGCAGCTCCAGGTATATCATTCTCCCTGGGAGCTCCCAACTCAAGCCAGGCAGAGGACCACATAAACCTGTTTCTGACTGACTTTTAAATGCTTCAGTTTATCTGTTCTTTATCTGTTCAGTTTGTCCAGAGGAAGAAAAAAAAAGCCCACAGATTTGTATGACAAACCCTTTGTGCATTATTCTTTATCTGTCTGGGCAAACTTTATTAGACTCAATAAATGCTCCCATAACAGTATGGATGTGTGAGCCCTGACGTGTCCCCATCTTCTTTAGCTTTTCAGTGGGATTAGCCTCCTTCCTTCCTTACTAACTTACTTATTTGTTTAAATTATTAGTTCCCTCCTTCCCTCACTCTTCCTTCCTTCCTTTCTTCCTTCCTTCCATTATTTCCTTCCTTCCTTCTTCCCCTCATCTTCTCCCCATCCTCTCTCTCCTCCTTTCCAAGCCTCAGACCCTCTTCAGATGAAGCAGAAGCTTCAGACACTGTTGACTACAGGAAATCCCATGTCCTCTCTCAGCAAGTTCTTGTTTTCTCATATTTGTCAGTTGTCAATAGAAAACCTGATTTCCCTAAACCCCATT
>CABHPP010148569.1:7105-31276 GCA_902168425.1 Peromyscus attwateri
CTCTCCCTCTCTCCCTCTCTCCCTCTCTCCCTCTCTCTTTCCCTCTCTCCCTCTCTCCCTCTCTCCCTCTCCCTCTCTCTCCCTCTCTCCTCTTGAGATAGAGTCTCACATAGCCCGGGCTCATGAGGTATCCAAAGATGTCCTTAAAGTCTTGATCCTCCTGCCTCTACCTCCCAGTTGCTGAGATCATTGGTGTCCACCACCACAGCAGCTCTTCTACCTCTTGAAATCCCACATTTGTGGTTAGGAGTTGGTGGTGACATACAGGAATGGTCTGCTAGAGTCTACGAGAAGACTGAAGACACCTAAAGAATAGCCATCAGAAGAGGTGGGTGGTGCCTGGGTAGTTGCAGCTTAAACAGTAAAGTAAAGCAGGGAACTTCACAAGGCAGTAGAGGAAGTTTAGAGTCTGTATCAGAGGGGTTGGCATGATCTGGGGAGTTCCCCATTCCCTGTGAGTAGGAGCCCTGACAGCAGACTGCTGTGGAAGTCAGAGAGGCTTAGAAAATCTGCACCTCGTAGACATCTTGAAGGGCTGGGGCAAGGCCACGGCGGCAGCGTCACAGCAGCACTAGCTGAAGAAAACATCAGAATACCCTCTCCTCTTCATACTGGCTCCTCAGCACTGGACGGACTAGCCCCAGACACCATCTCAAAACCCTGCTGTGTTAGTGTCTTTGCTCGTTTGTTTGTTTGTTTGTTTGTTTGTTTGTTTGTCTGTTTGAGACAGGGTCTCACTATGTAGCTCTGGCTATCTTTGAACTCACTCTATAGACCAGGCTGGCCTCAAACTCACAGATACCTGCCTACCTCTACTTCCTGAGTGCCAAGGTTAACGGTGCGTACCATTAACCTTGGCTTATGTTGATGTCTTGACAACATAAGGGTCTCTGTGAGCTGCACTCTGGAGCAAGTGTCCTAAGACTTTATGTTAATTTAAAGTGGAACCCATTGCTGAGGATGTAGTTCAGTGGTAGAGCACTTGTCTGGTATGAACAAGGCCCTGGGTTCTATCCCAGGAGAAATAAATAATTCAATAAATTGTTTTGTTTGTTTGTTTTATTTCATAAATAAATATTTATTTAATAAAAAATTGTTACGTTGTTGCTCTAAGACATAAAATGTTTGCATTTTGTAGTCTGCCATGTCTCTCTGCTAACAGAGTCACATTTTCCCTCTTCTGAACATTTTGCAACCCCTTCAAAGTGAAGCAGTTTCTAATCTACACTTTCTTCTCAGCATCAAACTGCCTGGACACTGCAGGTAGGCCTCTACCTTCAGATAGATGTATGGCTTTACCAGTTCAACAAAGTAAGGAAAATCAAACTTTTATAAGGAACTTTCTGAACGGCCAGGGTGAGGACAATCAGCCACCAGCCCAATGTGCTTCTCTTTCCTTTTGCCAAGCAGTTCTGCCCTTTGACTCCAGTCAAAGACCTCCTCTGAGAACTTTGTGGTTTCTGCTGCTTCCTTGGACAAGATCTCAGACTTCAGGAGGACCCATATCCAAGGACCCAGACAGCAGCCTGAGCCAGAGCAAGGGATAGGCAATGGCTGGGGGAGAAACGGTCCCCATAGCAGCCTTGCCTGCTCTCTTAGTGTAGAGCTTGTGAGAGGTGTACCAAGCCTTGAGAGAAGGACTGAAGGACATATAACGGTTGTGTCTCCTCAGGAACTATTCCCATCTTTGGTATACCCTATTTCCTGCTGTTCACTAGCTTATGGCCCTTATCTGTGCTCTCCTTAGCCTGGCTTCTCTATGACTGGAACACCCACAGTCGAGGTAAGAGATGTGAGCAGAATTGCGGTCCCTTCTGTGCTAAGGGTGGAGTCATAGGGACAGGGAAAAGAGAGGTGGATGGAGTGATGAGGAGAAGAGGAGAAAAAAGTCTGGCTGCCCATGAAGCTTTAAGAGACTAAAAAGGAGGCTGCTTCTGTATCTTGAGGAGCATAGGCCGAACTCTTCACCTTTGGGAGGGGTAGAGGGACTGGCAATAGCGTGCTGGCTCTTCTCTTTTTTTTCTCTGTCCCCAGATGGTAGGCGTTCAGCTTGGGTACGAAACTGGACCCTCTGGAAGTATTTCCAAAGCTACTTCCCAGTAAAGGTAACCACCTTTCCTCTGGATGCCCATCTTTCCTCTGCATGCCCATCTTTCCTCCGGATGCCCACCTTTCCTCCGGATGCCCACCTTTCCTCCAGATACCCACCTTTCCTCCGGATGCCCATCTTTCCTCTGCATGCCCATCTTTCCTCCGGATGCCCACCTTTCCTCCGGATGCCCATCTTTCCTCTGGATGCCCACCTTTCCTCTGGATGCCCACCTTTCCTCTAGATACCCTTGCTCCTTATTGCTTAAACTCCCACTCCCTATTGAGATCCAGATTTTCAAGGGCTCTGATGGCCAGCAGTGAAGGTGAAGGCCTAGCAGCATAATGTAGAAAATAAACCCAAAATAGATGTGCAGGTGGGGAGACAGGAACAATACCTCCCCACAGTGTCACGCCCAAGCCAGCGTCTCCTAACACCATGATCCCCGGGGATCTCTATGACAATAACATCCTAGTGAGCAAGGAGTTAAGGCTGTTGGCTTGGCTCTGAATTTTTCACATCCTTTCTTCCTTCCGCTTGATCAGTCTCTCTCAATCTCCCTTTAACAGCTGGTGAAGACCCATGACCTTTCTCCCAAGCACAACTACATCATTGTCAACCACCCCCATGGCATTCTCTCTTTTGGTGCCTTCATCAACTTTGCTACTGAGGCCACTGGCTTTTCCAGGATTTTCCCATCTATCACTCCCTTTTTAGCAACCTTGGAAGGGATCTTCTGGATCCCTATTGTGCGGGAGTATGTAATGTCCATGGGTGAGTACAGGAAATCATCCCATTCCTAAATCCAACTCAAGATGCTACCCCAATAAGCCCCAACAGTCACTCTGTGATAGAAGACTTGATTGATTTTTTTAGAGTCCAGCCAGTATCAGGAGTATGTGTCTCAACATCAGTTTCTGTACAAAGTCTGAGAGGCAGTTTGATTGGGCAGCAGGGGAAGTTATAGACATTCACAAGTTGCCAGGATTTCTTATAAAGGGTAATCAGAAGGCTAAGTGCAGAATCAAGCCCAAATGGAAAGAAGAGAGTAAAAGCCATATATTAAACATGAATACAGGGGGAAACATGCCAGATTCTTTTCTGGGATGACAACTGGCTTCTTTCAGCTCTCTTGTCAAGGAACCGTAAAGGTTCCCTCAATCCTTGCTTATGCTAAAGGATAAAGGACAATTATCCATCAGAATTTAGGACAACTTCCCAGTGCCTCAAACCAGGGTACTATGACAGGTTCCCTTCTCTCTGGATGAATATCTTTCTGGACATCAGAAAACAACTGAGGGCAAACTAAAGGTAAGCTACATTTATCTTGAGGGGAATCCCAGAAGATGTTTCAGCTCTGCTCTTAGGTTAGTATGGCCATGTAGCAAGTGTTTCTCTCAATGGCTAGACCTTGGATGCAAATTCTGCCATCCCAGTAGAGAACAGAAGATGAATTCAATGCAAAAATGGGATTTCAAAGTGATGAACATCTGCAGCTTTTGTCGAACAACAGGATGCCATCCACATTCCATTGTTAATCTACATTTCAATTTGGCTTGGTCTGCCTGCTCACCCAAAATCCTAGTTAATGGATCCTTTTGGCAGCTTGCTCTTAGGAAGGAAGCACACTGGTGATGGCTAGCCTGATCACCTCCAGAAGAAATGCCTCTGGCGGGTTTCTGGAGTGGTCAGCCTGGACAGAGAGAAAGATAGCGCTACAGTCTGGGGGTAGAAATGGAACGGGTTCATCTGGAAGACAGGAGACCATGAGTGGAAGCAGGTGGAGAAAATCAGGATAGTCCTTACTGGAGAGTCCTACCAAGGCAAGCAAGCAGCTACCACTAAAGATACCTTCTCAGGCTAGGGTAAACCCAAGATATGAAGACCAAAGGCAGAAGGTGGTAACTGTCTGCAGCAGGAAGAACCTGGGAGAAGCCTTCTTCCACACTTAGACACCAAGTTCACTCCATCCACTTGACTCTTTGCTTTCACAGGTATATGTCCGGTGAGTGAGTTGGCCCTGAAGCACAAGCTGATGCAGAGAGGCTCAGGCAATGCTGTGATCATTGTGGTGGGTGGAGCTTCTGAAGCCCTCTTGTGCCGCCCAGGAGTCTCCACAATCTACCTCAAAAATCATAAAGGTTTTGTGAAGCTAGCACTGAAGACAGGGTGGGTCCCTAGGTTCAAGGACTCTCTTGTCATGGTGCCTTAGGCCCTCTGTAACTCTATCTACAATGACAGCCTCTCTGGGAAACCTGCTAGATACCCCTATTTTCCTCTGATTACTTCCTTTTACCCTTCGCATTATGCCTTGGGGGTATTTGGACCTCCAAACATTTGGTGGTTAGATCTTGAAGTCGGGGAAAGAAGAGCAGAAAAAGGTCCATTAGTCTGGGGCTCTAGGAGAGAGTGGCTTTGTTCTGTATTAACTCATTCGCTGGGAGGCCCTGAGAAACACCCAAGGGCAGTGAAGGTACTGGCTGGGTATTCAGGGGATGGATGCTCAGAGGATGCCCCCAGACAGTGTTTTCAGCAGCTGTCAGATACCTACTGTGTGTCAGGCTTAGTATGGGACATTGAAATACAGGAATAAACAATACCAGGTGCTTAAGGACTCACAGTCTAATGTAGATGACAAATACATGCACATATCATAACAAAACATATGTAGAATCTAGCTACTTGCCATCTCAACTACCATCCCCATGGTCTAAGCACCCATTATCTCTCTACTGGACCATTTCAATACTTGGAACTGCTCTTTCTGTTTCTGTTCCTGCTTCCCTTGCCTCAAAGATTCTATTTCCAGTTGTAGCTAGAATGATCCTGGTAACCATGAGTCAAGTTATATCTCAAAATGCTCCAATGACTCCCATGTCACACAGAGCAGAAGATCTTGAAGAAACTGGTCTTCAGCCACTGCCCTGACTTCACTCCTCACTCTTCTCCCCATTGCCTGCTCCTCTGCTGCTAGTAAACACCATGAGTATGGAGATTTTTCCTCCTCCCTTGTGTTCACTGATGTATCCCCATGACCTAAAACAGTGCTGGCACATAAAAAAGAACTCAATGGAAATGTGTTGGGTAAATGACATAGGTATGATAAGGGAGACATATACAAATTGCTATGGGGGCACCAATTTATAGAAAGACCTTGGCCCAGACTGGAGGCTTCATCGGAGAGTGACATCTGAACTGTGCTAAAGTTAAAATAAGAGTAAGAGTTGCGCCGGGCGGTGGTGGTGCACGCCTTTAATCCCAGCACTCGGGAGGCAGAGCCAGGCGGATCTCTGTGAGTTCGAGGCCAGCCTGGGCTACAAAGTGAGTTCCAGGAAAGGCGCAAAGCTACACGGAGAAACCCTGTCTCGAAAAAAAAAAAAAAAAAAAAAAACCAAAGAGTAAGAGTTGCCAATCGGACAAAAATGGGAAAAGAGCCAGACATTGTGGCTCTTGCCTGTAATCCCCCTTACTCTAGAATCTGGAAAAGGAAGACTACAAGTTCAAAACCAGCCTGGAGAAGTTGCCAAGATCCTGTCTCCAGCTTAAAAATTTTTTTTATAGGTCTGGGGTTCCTCCTAGTGATAAAGTGCTTACCTGGCATGTGCAAGGTTCTGGGTTGAATCTCCAGCACCTCAAAAACAACACAGTAAACAACCGAACAAAAGTGAAAACTCAGGCATTCGATGAGGAACTAAATGATATATACAGCACTACCCTAAACCAGACCCCAGGGATTCAATGAGAACCGTCAGGATTTTCACTTCTGATTGGTCAGGAGAGGACTGTGAGGCAGGGCACGGAGTGGGGGAAGCAGGATAAGGGGGAGCACTAGCTGAGGGATAACAAATCCACAGTGGAAATCAGGGGTGATCAATGATTTCTTTAAGGAGATGTGCTTAGAAGAGAGTGCTGAAAGGCAGAATGGCATTTGCTACGTAAAGAGAGAATTGCAGAGGGAGTAGACATGGACGAAGTGAGAGAACACTTGGCACACTTACTATGGTTGAGTAGTGGGGAACCTGGCCACACAGGAAGGGCCAGGACACTGAGCTTGTGCTAAGCAGTGAGGGCTACAGTGAGGCACTCTGGGAGAGCTTCCAAGAGAGGAGTGTCTGTCATGCATGCTTGTGCAGTTTGGGGAGTTCATGCTGGATGCTAAATGAAGGTGCTAAGTCTCCTGAGCTAAGGTACAGCAGCCACACTAAAGTTCCACTGGAGGAAGTGGTATGGAAGGAATGAAACACGACACGAGGCTGGGGGTGTCTGGGTGCCTGAAATCTTGTCCTATTGTTTGGAGGTTGGGGATGTTTCCCACCACAGAGAGTGTTGCTGGGGGGATATTTTGCCTCAATGAAGATCTAATTCTGCTGTCCCTCTCTTTGCAGGGCATACGTTGTCCCTTCTTACACCTTTGGTGAGAATGAGGTTTACAACCAAGAGACCTTCCCTGAAGGCACATGGCTAAGGTTCTTCCAAAAAAACTTCCAGAAAATTGGCAAAAAAATCCTAGGCCTAAATTTCTGTACTTTCCATGGCAGGGGCTTCACTCGGGGATCCTGGGGCTTTTTGCCTTTCAATCATCCAATTACCACAGTTGGTGAGCTTTCTACTTTTTCTAGGCCACTCAAGTTCTTGGTCTCCCACCGCAAGTCATCCACCAATCCCCAGGCAATCTGGCTCACAACCAGAGTACCCTAAGGGAATGGCAATAGGTGTGGTTGAAAGCAGGGTAGGAAGGACAACCAAACAGCTAACACTTGGGGCCATCACAGGGGGGACAGAGCTCACCTGCTGTCAGAGAAACATCATTATTCAAGTACATTCATTCAACTCTTTCCTGTGCTTGCATTCATTCTCTGGAACATTGGTGAAACATAAGTGACCAGAGAACGAGATCCAGAACAACAAGGGGAAAGAGTGAAGAGAGGGGAACAGCCCCAGAGACTGTGGGAATGTGCTCCCCTACTGAGGTGTGGGTAGTGTCCTTGGAGTAGGGACTCTGATATTTGTCTCTTCTCCTCCATAGTTGGAGAACCCCTGCCAGTCCCCAAGATCCATGATCCTGACAAGGAGACAGTGGCAAAGTACATGGAACTTTACATCAGTGCCGTGCGCAAGCTGTTTGACCAACACAAAGCTGAATATGGCTTCTCTGAGACCCAGGAGCTGACAATTATATAACACAAATCAGAATCTCTGTACTGCTGTGGGATGTCATTCTCTATGGTGTGACTGTGTTGCTCTGATTGGCTGATAAATAAACGCTGATTGGCCAGTAGCCAGGCAGGAAGTATAGGTGGGACAAGCAGACAAGGAGAATGCTGGGAACAGGAAGGCTGAGTCAGGAGTCACCAGCCAGACACGGAGCAAGATGACAAGGCAGAACTGAGAAAAGGTACCAAGCCACGTGGCTAAACATAAATAAGAATCATGGGTTAATTTAAGTGTAAGAGCTAGTCAGTAATAAACCTGAGCTAATGGCTGAGAAGTTATAATTAATATAAACTTCTGTGTGGTAATTTGGGAAGTGGCTGCTGGGTATTTGGGAGTTGTTGGTGAAACAGAAACTTCCACCAACAAAAGTGAGAAATAAACGCGTTGGCACAGGAGACAACTTTCTGAACAGAACACCAATAGCACAGGCACTAAGATCAACAGTAAATGGGACCTCATGAAATTTAAAAGTTTCTGTAAGGCAAAGGACACCATTAATAAGACAAAACAGCAGCCTACAAAATGGGGGAAGATCTTCACCAACCCCACATCTGATAGAGGACTGATGTCCAAAATATATAAGGAACTCAAGAAACTAGGTATTAGGCTGGAGAGATGGCTCAGTGGTTAAGAGCATTGACTGCTCTTCCAGAGGACCCAGATTCAATTCCCAGCACCCACATGGCAGCTCACAACTGTCTGTAATTCCAGTTCCAGGGGACCGGACACCCATGGCAAAACACCAATGCACATAAATAAAAATTTTTTAAAAAGAAACTAGGTATCAACAAACCAAATAATCCAACTAAAAAATGGGGTACAGATCTAAATAGAGAATTCTCAAAAAAAAATATCAAACAGCAGAGAAACACTAAAGGAGATATTCAACATCCTTAGCCACCAGGGAAATGCAAATCAAAACAACTCTGAGATACCATCTTACACCTATCAGAATGGCTAAGATCAAAAACACAAATAACTGCTCATAACTGCTCATAATGGAACCCTCCTCCATTGCTGGTGGGATTGCAAACTTGTACAGCCACTTTGAAAGTCAGTGTTGTGGTTTCTCTGAAAACTGGGAATCAACCTACCACAAGACCCAGCTATGTCGCTCTTGGACATATACCCAAAGGATGCTCAATCATACCACAAGGACACTTGCTCAACTATATTCATAGCACCTTTATTTGTAATATTCAGAACCTGGAAACAACCTGGATGTCCTTCAACTGAGGAATAGATAAAGAAAATGTGGTGCATTTACACAATGTAGTACTACTCAGCTGTTAAAAACAATGACACCAGGATATTTGAAGGCAAATGGATGGAACTAGAAAAAAATCATCCTGAGTGAGGTAACCCAGACCCAGAAAGACAACATGGTATGTACTCAAACGTAAGTGGTTATTAGTTGTAAAATAAAAGATAACCATGCTACAATTCACAGACCCAGAGAGACTAAGTAACGAGGAGGGTTCATGGGGGGATACCTGGATATCCCTGGGAAGGGGAAATAGAAGAGATTTTATAAGTGGACTGAAGGCAGGTGGGGATAGGAATATGAGTAATCAGGTTGGAATGGTGTGAGGAGGGAGAGTACTGAAAGAGAATATTGGAAAGGGAGGTCATTTGGGGGTTAGGTAAAAATCTGGTGTAAGGGAATCTCCCAGGAATCTACATGGATGACCCAAGCTAAGACTTCTAGCAATAGCTGATAAGTAGCATTTTCTTGATTGATGGTTGATGTGGGAGGGCCCAGTTCACTGTAGGTGGTGCCATTCCTGGGCTGGTGGTCCTGGGTGCTATCAGAAAGCAGGCTCAGCAAGCCATGATGAATCTTAGTTTAAAAGTTCTAAAGTTTTAGCCTATTTTTTTCTCCATTAAAAATGTTTGGCTTACTTTGAGATCTTTGGCAGCAGTTAACTCTGCAGCTCACACACGATTCAGCCTGTATGATAATGAGTATTCAGAGACGGGTAATGCCTGGGGGGCACTCACAAACCTAAGACAGAGCACCTGTGTGGCCTGGGCAGGCGTCTCCATGACAGGTAAGGTGACCTGCTGACGTCCCACGCAACCCAAGTCAGAAGCTCATTTTTTAATAAAAGGGGGACTTGTAGGACCCTGGCCCCCATTTTGGGAAACTGTTGCCTTGCTTGCGGACCTTGACCTTGATATTCTCCCTATGCTAATTCCCTGCCAGGTTCAACCCTCCTGAATGCTTAAGGGAAGTTCCTTGCCTGGTACCCTAAATAATGGGCATTAACAGATTAGAAGCAAGATTGTAAAACATCAGTAGCGAACTTCTGCCCTCCGGGGTCCTCCCATTGTGCTGTAAGCCTGTATTTAAGACCTCCTCCCCCCTTAAATAAATGACATTCAGCATTTAAAATTAATATATATATATATATATTATATAATTGAATGAATACTGTGAATGTAATCTATGAATACCACAAATGTGATTAATATCATGAGTGTAATTAATGAATATCATGAGTGTAATTTAAAAAATAAATAAATAAAGTCAAAAAAAAGAATTAAAAAAAAATGTTTGGCTTTGCCAGGTGGCGGTGGTGCATGCCTTTACTCCCAGCACTAGGGAGGCAGAGGTATGTGGATCTATGTGAGTTCAAGGCCAGCCTGGTCTACAGAGCGAGATCCAGAAAAGGAACCAAAACTACCAAAAAAAAAAAAAGTTTGGCTTTATTGAGAAAGACTTCATTATGTAGTCTAGGATAGCTCTGAATCCATGATCTTCCTGACTTAATCTCCCATATAATGATGAATTTTGTGTTGTGTGAATTCTGTCTCAAGGAAAGGGGGGTATTTAAGGAGAAGTATTGCCGCTGGGTGATGGGATGTAGCTCAATAGAACAGTGCTTGACTAGTTTTATGAGGTTCTGGGTTCAATCCCAATTAGTGGCAAAAAATAAAAAAGAGTCTTAAAGGAAAAATAATCACAGTAAAATTTTAATGCTTTTTACTTTAAAATAACTTGTCAATTCACCAAAAGTCACAGGAGTAGAATCCCTTGAACATTGGTCTGGCTTCCTGCAATGATGATATCTTATAGAAATGCAGTGCAATATCAAAACAGGCAATTAACATGGTATAATATTGTTAACTAGGCCTCATTCTGTTTTCACTATATTCGCATGCATATTTTGTTTCTGTGAGCACATGTATGTGCACAACTTGGCTCTCTCTATAGATTAGTGTAGTCATTATGTCCATCATAATATAGAACTATTTGATCACAACAGAGAATGACCCCATATTTTCATATAATGTATAATCTTTTGAGATCTGCTCTTTTCACTAAGCACAATGCCCTGAAGATCTAAGTTACCATGTATCAAAGTAGCCTTCCTTTAACTGAGCAGTAATTGTTCCATGGCCTGATTGTGCCACAGTTGTTTAACCATTTATTCACTGAAAGACACTGTCTTATTGTTAGTGTGTGTGTGTGTGTGTGTGTGTGTGTGTGTGTGTGTGTGTGTGTGGTGTAGGAGTCAGTTCCACCCACTCTAGCTGGTTCTGGGGCTCAAACTCAGGTTGTCAGGCTTGTACAGCATTTGATTTTATTCTCTGAGCCAGCTTGTTAGCCCATAGAGTTGTTCTTCAATACTGAGTTTTGTGGGTCCTTTATAAATTCTAGATACTATTTGCTCATTGGACATATGGCTTGTAGATCTTTTTTCCTAGTCTGTGCATTGTCTTTTCAACTTTTTAGAAGAAGAACCTTGCTATGCAGTCTTCCTTATCTCAGCCCCCCCCCCAAATGCTGGGAAAACA
Source organism: Peromyscus attwateri (assembly GCA_902168425.1). Taxonomy (NCBI): domain Eukaryota; kingdom Metazoa; phylum Chordata; class Mammalia; order Rodentia; family Cricetidae; genus Peromyscus; species Peromyscus attwateri. The sequence continues at coordinate 18,210 of CABHPP010148569.1, forward strand.
GGTGTGTTTCACGACATCAAACTTCTTTTCAACATTTTAAAAAATAATTTACTTTTACTTTATGTGCACTGGTGTTTTGTCTGCATGTATGTATGTGTGAGGGTGTCAGATCTTGGAGTTACAGATAGTTGTTTAGCTGCCATGTGGGTGCTGGGAATTGAACCTGGGTCCTCTGGAAGAGCAGTCAGTGCTCTTAACAGCTGAGCCATCTCTCCAGCCCTCTTTTCAACATTTTAATGGGGCCTTTTGCAAAAATAAAATCAGTTTTGTTGAAGCCCACTTATGAACTTTTTTTTCTCTTGCATGAATTGAATGAGCTTCCTTATTGAAACTGCTACTAATTGCTACGAACTTGGTGACTCTATTTTTTGAAACAGGGTCTTATCCTCTGGCTGGCCTGGAGCTCACTATATAGATCTGTCTGGCTCCAAACTCACAGAGACCCACCTGCTGAGATTACAGGCATGGGCCACCATGCCCAGCTTTGGCGACCTTTAAAACAACTAATCTGCTAGTCTTGAAGGCCAGAAGCCTGAGAATGGATGTCACTGAGATAGAATTAAGATGTTGCTTTATTCTTTCTGGGTGCTCTAGGGAAGATCTATTCCCTTGTCTCTCCTTTCTAATGGCTGTCCGCATTTCTCAGCTCTTGGCTTTCTTCTAGCAGAGACATTACTCCACCTCTGCCATTGTCATCAGATCTCCTAACTCTGATCTTTCTGTCTGTATGTTCTATGAACCCATGTGATAACACACATGGTAACCCATATGATCTCCACACAGAAGATCCTGGATAATCTCCAGATTTTTAAGTGAATCACTTCTACAATGTGTCTTTAGGGAAGGTGCTGGTTCACCATTTCCAAGGATTAAGGTATGGCTGTAAATGGAAGTTTCTTGTCTTGCCTGCCTGTTCCCAAATAACCACTCTGAGGCTTATATTAATTATAAATGCTCAGCCAATAGCTCAGGCTTATTACTAACTAGCTCTTATATTTTAAGTTAACCCATATTCCTTATTTATGCTCTGCCACTTAATGGTACCTTTATTAGCACAGCACATTCATCTCCTGCTCCTTCTGTGTCTGACTGGTGACTCCTGACTCTGCCCTTCTCCCTCCCATCATCCTTAGTTTGGTTGCCCCACCTATACTTCCTGCCTGGCTACTGGCTGATCAGAGTTTTATTAAACCAATTCAAGTGACAAATCGTTACAGTTTACAAGAGGATTATTTCATAGCATATGGTCATCTTTGTAAGAGTTACTCTTCAGCCTTCTAGAAACATCTTGCTCTTGGTGTCTTGTCTATGAACTTCACTGAGTTCTAGGTTGTCAAAATTTTCTCTTAGGTGTGTTTTCCCTTAAAAACATCATGTCTTATGCTCTATATTTAATCCCATTATTTGTCTTTCATTAATTGTTGTATAAGGTACGAGGAATCAATCCAGTTTTGATTATGTACAAAGTATGATCCAGAACAATGGAACCAAAGTAACTACCCCAAAGAAGGCCACTAAGATAGCTACTCTTTCACATGTTTTCACTAATGGTGGAGCCAATCTGAAACAAAAACAGCACATGTGCCAAAAGGGGTGCCATAGAACAATATCACTTATAAATTAACATGTAAGCATCTCAAACAAAGTAAGAATAAATTGAATTCAGAATCCCCTTAAAACTGGGCTGTGGTGATGGCACATGACTTTAATCCCAGAGGCAGAGGCAGGTAGATCTCTGTGACTTTTCAGCCAGCCTGGGCTACAGAGTGAGTTCCAGGACAACCAGAGAAACCCTGTCTCAAAAAACAAAACAAAAAAAAAGAAGAAGATGGAAGAAGAATAGCATGTATATGTATGAAGATGTTACAATGAAATGCATCATTTTATACAATTAATTTACATTTATACAAATAATTTTATACAATTAATATACACTGATAAAGGTAAGTCCCTTACAGAATTCTGCATCACTAGTAAGGTCTTATTCAACTACTGAAATATGGAAAACAATTTCTATAGTAGCTAACAAAGAAAAAATTCACATTTTTTTATACTGGGGATTTAACTTCAGGCCTCTCACAAGCTAAGCAAGTGCCCTCCCACTGAGCCCCAACCCTCTTTTTACTGTTGATTTTGAGACAAGATTTCACAAAGTTACCCATTCTGGCCTGGAACTCATTCTGTAATCCAGGTACGTCTTGAACTTGTGATTCTCCTGCCTTGGCCTCTGAGGAGCTGCGATTACAGAGTGCACCACTATACAGGCCTCTCTAATATATTTTAAAAATATTTTTGTGTGGAGGTTGTGTATTTCATGTTAGTGCTGGGGCCCACAAAAATCAGAAGAAGTAACTGGATCACCTAGAGACCTGGAGCTGAATTTACAGGTAGTTGTGAACCACCCAACATGGGTGCTGGGAACTGAACTTGGGTCCTTTGAAAGAGCAATATATGCTCTTAACCACTGAGCCATTTCTCGAACCCCTAATATTTTATTATATGCTAAAATAATGATAAAAATACTTAAATGTGGGCTGAAGAGATGGCTTGGATTTTAAGAGCACTTGATGTTCCTATAGAAGCCCCGGGTTCAGTCCCCAGCATCCACATGATAGCTCACAACTGTCTGCAACTCCAATTCCAGGAGACTGACACCCTCATTTGGCCTCCACAGACTCTGCATGCATGAGGTGCACTCACATAGATGCATACGAAGCACTCATATATAAAATTAAAGTAAGTAAATAAAAAGAAACAATAATAACTAAATTATTAGAATTACTAGAATTAGGACACACTTTTTTTTTCTTTTTGTGAAGCACTATTTATTTTGAGTAATTTTAAATCTATTCTTTTTTTGTTTTTTTAAGTTTGTTAAATCTTTATTTTTTTAATTTTTAATTTTACATATCAACCACGGATTCCCTTGTTCTCCCCCCCCACCCCCCCCACCTTCCCCCTAACCCACCCCCCATTCCCATCTCCTCCAGGGCAAAGAATCCCCTGAGGATTGAGTTCAACCTGGTAGATTCAGTCCAGGCAGGTCCAGTACCCTCCTCCCAGGCTGAGCTAAGTGTCCCTGCATAAGCCCCAGGTTTCAAACAGCCAGCTCATGCACTGAGCACAGGACCCGGTCCCACTGCCTGGATGCCTCCCAAATAGATCAAGCCAATCAACTGTCTCACCTATTCAGAGGGCCTGATCTAGTTGGGGGCCCCTCAGCCATTGGTTCACAGTTCATGTGTTTCCATTCATTTGGCTATTTGTCCCTGTGCTTTATCCAACCTTGGTCTCAACAATTCTCGCTCATACAAACCCTCCTCTTTCTCACCAATTGGACTCCTGGAGCTCCACCTGGGGCCTGGCCGTGGATCTCTGCATCCTGTTCCCTCAGTCATTGGATGAGATTTCTAGCATGATAATTAGGGTGTTTGGCCATCCTATCACCAGAGTGGGTCAGTTCGGGCTTTCTCTCGACCATTGCCAGTAGTCTATTGTGGAGGTATCTTTGTGGATTTCTGTGGGCCTCTCTAGCACTTGCTTCTTCCTATTCTCATGTGGTCTTCATTTATCATGGTCTCTTATTCCTTGTTCTCCCTCTCTGTTCTGGACACACTTTCTTTTTTTTTTTTTACTTTATTTATATATTTTTTAAATTACACTCATGATATTCATTAATTACACTCATGATATTAATCACATTTGTGGTATTCATAGATTACATTCACAGTATTCATTCAATTATATATATATAATATATATATATATATATTTAATTTTAAATGCTGAATGTCATTTATTTAAGGGGGGAGGAGGTCTTAAATACAGGCTTACAGCACAATGGGAGGACCCCGGAGGGCAGAAGTTCACTACTGATGTTTTACAATCTTGCTTCTAATCTGTTAATGCCCATTATTTAGGGTACCAGGCAAGGAACTTCCCTTAAGCATTCAGGAGGGTGGAACTTGGCAGGGAATTAGCATAGGGAGGATATCAAGGTCAAGGTCCGCAAGCAAGGCAACAGTTTCCCAAAACGGGGGCCAGGGTCCTACAGGTCCCCCTTTTATTAAAAAATGAGCTTCTGACTTGGGTTGCGTGGGACGTCAGCAGGTCACCTTACCTGTCATGGAGACGCCTGCCCAGGCCACACAGGTGCTCTGTCTTAGGTTGGTGAATGCCCCCCAGGCATTACCCGTCTCTGAATACTCATTTTCATACAGGCTCAATCGTGTGTGAGCTGCAGAGTTAACTGCTGCCAAAGATCTCAAAGTGGTGCTGGGCTTGCAATCTGTGTGTTCGATACAGAAAAGACCAACAGAGGTCCTATCTCACCCATAGCCAGTAGGCTAAAGGCAACTGAGCCATTCCCTTCCTTAACGAGCCATACTGTGCGTTGGTGGACACACTTTCATGACAGCAAAAAAGATATCTAGAAAGGTTTAAGCAGAGATGGGGATGAGGTACAGGGAGAGAAGAAAGAAGAAGGGGCTACTGGGGACAGGAAGATTTAAGTGGGGATAGGATGGGATGTAAAGAGGAGCAGACACTTGAGAGCAGGGGTTGGGAGAGAGTTAACCAAAACTAAGGCTGTATGAAAAGCCAATGGAAACCCATATGTTTGTAAGCTAATTCATATATATATATATATATATATATATATATATATATAAATTAATGTGAAAGGCAACTGCTCTTGGCACACTCAGAAGTTTAAGCATTGGATATTGCAGACAAGGGCCATTAACTGGCCTCTCAGTTCTTTATCACAGAATCCCCCCTGTGAGAGAGCTGAATGGTTTTTAGGATCAACAGCCACTTGCCCGAAATATGATCTCTGGAGGTGAAATGTCTGGACCTGGACCTGGACCTTGTAGTCAAGGCTTACTCAGACTTTTTAAAAATGTAAACTTAAGTAAAATTAAAAATTATATTATGATCCAGTTAAATATATATATTAATATATACATATATGTATTTTTAAAGGAGTTTGAATGTAGGTACCCTGGATAGGTGGATAATGCTGCTACAAGAAATTATGGTTTATTAAACAAAATTCCAGTGCCATACATGGAACACTTCCTATGAGCAGTTGGTCAGAGAGCCCCCGCCCAAGCAATATGGGCTCTTGCTGTTACTTGCCACCAGAACTAGATGATAAGAACCTATTGCTGAAGTCGAGCAGTGGTGGCATGGCACACACCTTTTTTTTTTTTAATTGTTTTTAATTTTATTTTCTGGAGCTGAGGACCGAACCCAGGGCCTTGCATTTCCTAGGCAAGTGCTCTACCACTGAGCTAAATCTCCAACCCCGGCACACACCTTTAATTCCAGCACTCGGGAGGCAGAGGCAGGCGGATCTCTGTGAGTTCGAGGCCAGCCTGGTCTACGGAGTGAGTTCCAGACACAGAGAACCCCTGTCTCAAAAAGCCAGAAAAAAAAAGAAAAGAAAAGAAAAGAAAAAGAAAACCTATTGCTGAAGACACCAAAAACTTGGGTTTCAGGACAAAGAAAAGTCAAAGTCAACATAGAACTAACCTGGAAACTTCCTTTTTGTTGGCTAGCTGAAAGATGCTATGCAGGCCACTGGGGGGCAAAAAGCATCAATGCTCTTACCCAGTGCTGTATCTGGCATGCTATAACAATACTGACCTGCCAGTCAAGATACACCTACTGTTGCAATAGTGGCATGCATATTTCTGATTAGATTTGAATCCAACTCCATAGGAGGGAATTCATACCTGGCACCATAAACCAAGTCAAAAGCTCATAGACCTCAGGAGAGAATTAACTACTGTTGGTTTGCTAAATGAAGATGTTGTCGGACTACCTTACAAATACTTAACATTTATACCCACAGATTTTAGCACTGCTCCAGTCTTCATAAGACAAGTTTGCTTTTGTCACAGGCAGCAGATAATGTAGACACATGGTGCTAAGAATGAGTGACTGTTGGGACTAACCCAAACGGACATCCTCCTCACCCCTGTCCTCAAGGCTCAGAGAACACTGTGGAGGAGAGGAAACATGTAAGAGCCAGCGGACTGGAGGGAATGTTGTGAGACACTGTCTTCTGAACACAGCATGGCCATTGTACTCATGAAATCGCGGCAGCTATGGTTACCAACACCAGGCCTGCAAGAGATCTGGCCTCCACATATGTGCGCACAAATGTGCACACCCACACATGAGCTTACACACACACACACACACACACACACACACACACACACAGAGAGAGAGAGAGAGAGAGAGAGAGAGAGAGAGAGAGAGAGAGAGAGAATATGTCTGTCAATACAGTTATTTACACTTTTTTTCTAATTGTGGCCAAAGTGTGTGTGTGTGTGTGTGTGTGTGTGTGTGTGAGAGAGAGAGAGAGAGAGAGAGAGAGAGAGAGAGAGAGAGAGAGAGTCTGTGAATAGAATAAGAAATAAGAAAGCAACAGAGTTACATTTATAGGCAATCCCTTTTTCTCACAAGTAAAATCCTCACAGTAAGGCTCAAAGTCTCGTTTGTGCTGATAACATCAATGTTTACAGGAGAACTAGAGGGAGGAGACTGGTTTAGGGCTAGGGAAAGCGGGTGTCAATTTACATAGGGTCTGGGCAAGTGCTTGGGGATGGTAGTCTAAGTTATTTCGTAAAGATTTATTTTCTTATTTTAATTATGTATAAGTGTATGTGGGTATGTGTGCATGTGTATGGGGTGCCCCAGGAGGCCAGAGATATCAGGTCTCCTGGAGCTGGAGTTACAGTGAGCTGACCAGTATGTGCTGTTAACAACTGACCCATCTCCCCAGGCCCTGTTCCTAGTTACTGAATAGGAAGCCACTGAAAGTCTGAAATGGGGGAGGTCATGAAATCTGACCCCTTTACAATATTCTTCAGTTATTTTGGTCAATTTCCTTCAAATTGAACAACTTTTCAGTTTTCCAATATATGAGAAATGTCAACTATATTTAAAACATCAACAAAAGTTATGATAGCACTGAAATACACTCCTTCGATTCTGGACTCAACTAGCAGATAATGAGCCAAGCAACTGTTTTGGCAAAAACATTGTTTCTCTTTGCACATAAAAATAAGCAGGGTGAGCTATCACAGGAAGGCGTTTCATCTAGTGTGACAGCTACTTGTTGGGTAGAATATCAAAACTGAGGAAGAGTATCCACAGACCCCAGCAGAGATCCCTGGCCTTCTGGCAAGGTTAATAGAAATCGGCCAAGAAGACGGCTGTTATTTGCAAGGAAGTGTCAATGAAACCAAACTGAACATTTTGTTTCCTAGTGCATAGAAATACAAAGCAAGGCCTAGAAGTATTAGCAATTCAGCCAGGCTGACTGGCTGGCCACTCCAGGTATCCTCCTGTCTTGCCTTCACAGCTCTGATGTTACAGACACTTGCTGCCTGGCTTTTTATATGGGGGCTGGGGATCCAACTCAGCTTCTCATGCTTGTTAACCAAGCACTTTACCTCCCCAACTGCTGAAGATTTTCTTTAATAGCTATATAATATTTCTTAGATTGCTGTTGTTTTATGAGATGTTTACTTTTTTACTCTGATATTCTTTAATGTCTTTTGCAAAAGCAAGTAGCCCCTTGCCGGGTTCACTTCTGAAAAACAAACGTGTAACATTAAAAATATCTGAAATGCACTTGGAAGGTTCTGGGGGTAATAAAGAAAGCCCTTGACAACACTCATCAGGAAATTGTGACATCCTTGTTCCAAATTTCAATGACACAATGCTATTACCCAAGCGTGCAGCACAATTATTGGCTAATGTTCTTTAGAATGTGTGGAGCTCAAAAGAGTTGAATGGAGTCTCTGTCCAGGTATCCCTAGGGTGCCAAAGGCCCCAGTTGAATTCTGTCCTGTGACTGCAGAACATGAAAGGATGAAGCTGGACAGTGGAGAGAGTACAGAGGGAAAGTGGACGGGGGAGGGGCCTTCAGACTTACTACCAGTCCCCTCACAGAAGACTGTCATGGAGAAAACTATCCAGAGCATAAATCTCCACACCACAATCTTCAGACATACTGTCTAAGGAAGAATAAAAAAAGCATTTAGAGCCCGTAGTATGACTCACCAAGCCCTAATAGAGTTTTTCTGAACAACCAGCTTTCTTGTTTACCATAGTTACCAGAAGAAAATAGATCTTAGGGATGGCCTGGGACAGGAATTGGGTGAGCCAGGAAGCCGCAGTTAGGCTGATAACTGGAGGAGAACTCCACCCCCTTTACAAACCTGGCTGCCGGGGAGGTCAGCCCTGCAATAGCACCAAAGCATCTGTGCAAACAAATCCTCCCTGAAGACAAGCAGAGTTTGCTGCTAGATGCCTTATCTTTATCCCCAAGATCGCCCATACCATATGACATACAGAGGTCAGGCCAGCACACTGTGTTCCTGGAGGATTAGCACGTTAGCAGACCTGTTGTCCTGATGTGGTGCGTCATGTCTTCAAGCTCTCATACACTCTTCTAATACAGAATTCCAGAAATCCTACTATGTGGCAGGCACTGGTCGGGATGCTGGGCTGGTAGCTGAAATAAAATAAGGACCAGCTCTAACTGGACAGGCAGACAAGAAAGCAACACTATCATGTTACTATCGGTTACTGCCATGAAGAAAATTTAAGAAAGTTTAATGAGTGATTTGTAGGTGGCAGGGAATCACATTTTAGCTATAGCAGTTAAGAGAGTCCCCTAGCAATAGATTACTTGAACAGCGATCTGAATGAGAGGACATAGTCCTGCTCACTCCAGGGGAAGGATAGTCCAGGGAGGGGGATCAAAATACCCAGGAGAGTCTGCTTGCCGTGAAACTTTCAGGGAACAGACAGAGTAACTGGAACAGACTAAGTAGGAGAGGAATGGAACAGAAGGTCAGACAGAGATAAATGGAGGCTTGATCAAGTCGGACCTCCTCGACCCCATGGTGACTTCGGATATGTTTTCTTATCTAAATAAGGAATGCAGGTGAAAGCTTTTTAACATATATCAAAGTAGGGAGAATAGGAGAATAAATCTCCTTAGTCACCTGAATTCAGCACTTAGCCAAATTTTACTGTTATCACTTGCTCTAGCTTATCTATCCTTCTGTATATCACATCTAAAAATATAATCAATACATTTTAAAGCCGATTTTCTTACAATAAAAATAAAGCTATTATCACACCTAACAAAAATCAACCATTTCTCAATGTAATATAACACTGTCCCCAGTTGAGTTGTTATGGTTGCCTTCAAACTATTTTTCCCAGTTGGTTTATGGTGTCCTATAAACTCTTTGTCCAGTGTTGTTTCCTTTTCACTCCACTTTGTTCATATCAGTGATTTCTTGAAAAAAAAAACCTACATCCTTGCTCTATAAAAACAAGTCCTATATTCCTGATTTGTCTGTTTGCCTCCTTGTGGTGTATTTTAACTTGTTCATTTATTTTCCCTATTCCTGCAAAATAAAGTCAGCTGGAGGCTTGTGTAGATTCAGGTTCATCCAAGGAGGCACAGAGTTATCTCTTTAGATACTCTAAGATTTTCATCAGTAGTGCAGATGGTAATGGTATGAGTCTGTCTTCCTTTCTTTCCTTTCCTTTCCTTTTCTTTTCTTTTCTTTTCTTTTCTTTTTTTTTTTTTTTTTGAGACAAGTTCTCATGTATCCCGGACTAGATTTAAACTTGCTATAAGGCCCAGGATGACCTCAAACTCCCAGTGTTCCCACCTCAGCCTCCCACGTGCTAGGATTACAGCTGTAAGTCACCATCCACGCTGACACTTTTCATTGTGACATTCCAAAGAAACCTTTCACCTCGTGATTTTAGCAGTCATGATGATGATCATTCATTGCTGACACTGTTGCTTCTTCGGAGATTGTACAATAATGTTTTTCTATTTCTGTCATTCTCTCCACACTTACTACTGATGTATATTCAGAAAAGTCTCATTTCCAATAATATCCCCCTACCTAGTTCCCTTCCACTCACTCGCCTCAGCTATCTTTGATAATTTGGTGTTTTCTTCCTTTTAAGTTTCTTTTAGCAGTTAAAAAAATGTCTATGTGTGTGTGTGTGTGTGTGTGTGTGTGTGTGTGTATTCATAGGAATTTGTTTATATACAAATTTGTGTGTATATACAAATTCTAATACATATGCACACATTTCTTACGTTTATGTGAATATGTACATATTTCAATTTACCTCTTCTTGCACAAAATGTAGCCTTTATATGCTATATTGTATCATACTTTTTTTTAACTTAAACATATCCTAGAGGGCTGAGCATAATGGTACACACCTAAGTCCCAACAGCACTCAAGAAGCTGAGATCACAAGTTCAAGTACAATCTGGGCTACATAGTGAGACCTTGTCTCAAAAACTAAAGCAACAAGAAAAAAAAATGTCCTGGGAAGTTCTCCACATCATCATCTAGAGATAATCCTCATCCCTGGAGAGGCTTTGAGTGGGGAAATGGGGAAAACTGACTCAGTTTACAAGCCTTCCTCTAACTGCCTGTAGAAAATGAAAGTTAAAGAGACAAATACTAAAGCAGGGAAACTCCTACAGTGGTCTAGAGAGTTGTGATGCAGCCAGTTTGGGTCCTGCAGATAAAATGAGACCATAAAGTGAGATAGCCCAGCCCCAGAGCAGAACTACCACTCATAACACAGAAACAAAATACATTCAAAGGAGCTGTTACAAAATCATTCTACTACAAATGTGCTTATTCAAACGGGCTCACATCACTACAACTAGAAGGAGTCAGGATGAGTGGCTTCTTTTTTCTTTTTTCTTTTTTCTTTTGTGTGTATGTGCCTCAGTGTGTGTGTGTGTGTGTGTGTGTGTGTGTGTGTGTGTGTGTGTGTGTGTAGGTATATAGGCCTATGTGGAGGCCAGCGGTCAACATCAGGCAGTGTATTCCTGTATTGCTCTCTGTAAGAGTGTAATGGTAGAATCCAGCTGCTGCTAAGGCCAAGGTACTTGAGGCAGCTCTCCCTTTCACAGATGTTGACAGGCACCCTATTGAGGCAGTGCCTGTGAGTCCTAGCTTACCGATTTGATTTCTGGGAGCCAGAATCTGTCATCTGAGAAGTGAGTTTACATTAAAATGGGTATTAGTACCACACCCTGCTCACCACACCCTTCCCTACCTCCCACCTGGGAATTAGAGAGCCTGGTTGCAGGCTTCTGCTGTATAACCTCCCCCATCCTCAAAAAGGTATCAGAAAAAGACCCCATTTCAGCCACATAGGTTTTGATTCCTCTCTTCAGAGACCCCACCAAGCTGTCTAGTGCTGGGAACCCCCACCATGCTGTTGTCTCTCTGTTCATAGTATTAATAACTTTTCTAATAAACTCCTTACTCCTCGGTAATCAGTCTCACTGTCCTTTTTGAGACAGCCCTCGGCTGTATTTATTTATTTACTGGAGGTTTTGTTGTTTGCTTTTCGAGACAGAGTTTCTCTGTGTAGCCCTGGCTGTCCTGGAACTTGCTCTGTAGACCAGGCTGGCCTCGAACTCCGAGTGCTGGGACTAAAGACCTGTGCCTGGCTCCCCTTGTTTTTAAAGACAGCACATCTCGCTGAGCCTGGAGTTCACTGACTAGCTAGACTGCCTGACCAGCAAGCCCCCAGTTTCATCCTGACTCTAGTTTCCAGTACAGGGATCAGAGGTACACACTGCCACTCCCGGCCTTTTACGTGGATTCTGGGGAATCTGAACTCAGGGCCTCGTGTTTGCACAGCAAGCTGTCTATTCACTAAGCCGCCGCCTCCTAGCCTAATGACTGGCTTCTAATCTGAGCTGGTTCTGTGCTAGAAGAGGTATTTCAAGTAGAGGAACAACACAACACGGGGAAGGTTTCAGAGGCTGGGAAATGCAGCTTTTATCTCATTAACAACAGTCCCTGGGCTTTGCTTTGTCTCAACAAGCATTCACTGATGACTCAAGATAACTTATTTCTTCACAAACTGGCCATGATGAAGGGAATCCCCTGCTCGATCACTCAACTTCCTACTGCTTATTGTTGCTCACTCCACTCCAACCACACTGGCCCGCTCCATGAACAGGGCCTTTGTAGCCGCTGTCTTCTCTGTCAGTGATAACCTCTTCCTCTAGATCCTACATGTCTTCCCTGATCAACCTAGTTAAAACTGCAGCTCGTTCTCCATCCTGCTCAGCCTGGTTGATCCTATTTTACCTCCCAGTCCACACTATCACTTGGCATTACTATACTATATTGGACATATTGTGCTGTGTGCTTGATAGTTGCTGTCTTCTCTCCCTAGAACGTAAGCTTTATAAGGACATAGGGTTTTGTCTACATCCCTTCCGCAACCACAGCACTTAGAGTACTATGAAGCATAGCACAGGTAGCACATAGTAAATACTTGAATATTTGTTGGACAGATGAATGAGATATAAAATATTTTGCACTGAAGTCCTTGGCCTCATACTTCTTTCCAACAGGTCCTTAGCTAGAGAAAATATGAGGCATCAAGAGTGAGGAGATTGAGGGTGAGCATGGAAGTTCAGTTCTGACTTGAAATCAAGGAGGAGGCACTTCCAGAGGGAGTAGGAAGCTGATCCAGTCTGCTTACAAACTGAGAAGCACTCAGACCAACTTCTGTGAAGATCAACCTGTTATTTTTCAGTCCCCCTTTCCCCTAAAGTAATAATTGCTGTGGAATATTCCTTTATACTGTGTGAATATATGTCACTGGGATGGTTTAATAAAGAAGCTGACTGGCCAATAGCTGGACAGAAAGAGATTGGTCAGGAGAGCCAGACTAGGAGAATGCTGAGAGGAAGAAGGGCAGAGTCAGAGGATTTGCCAGCCAGACATAGAAGGAGCAGGAGATGAATGTGCCATGCTAATAAAGGTACTGCCATGTGGCAGAGTGTAAATAAGGAATATGAGTTAACTTAAAATGTAAGAGCTAGTTAGTAATAAGCCTGAGCTATCGGTTGAGCATTTGTAATTAATATTAAGCCTCTGAGTGAATATTTGAGAGCAGCTGCAGGACAGAAACTGAAGTGTTCACAACACGCCCCAAGGTCAGGCATGTTTGTACATGCC